>VSMD01128095.1:0-47283 GCA_008750895.1 Mirza zaza | reverse complement strand
AGGCCGGGCGCGGTGGCTCACGCCTGTAATCCTAGCTCTCTGGGAGGCCGAGGTGGGCGGATCATTTGAGCTCAGGAGTTCGAGACCAGCCTGAGCAAGAGCGAGACCCCATCTCTACTATAAATAGAAAGAAATTAATTGGCCAACTAATATATATAGAAAAAATAAGCCGGGCATGGTGGCACATGCCTGTAGTCCCAGCTACTTGGGAGGTTGAGGCAGCAGGATTGCTTGAGCCCAGGAGTTTGAGGTTGCTGTGAGCTAGGCTGACGCCACGGCACTCACTCTAGCCTGGGCAATAAAGTGAGACTCTGTCTCAAAAAAATAAAATAAAATAAAATAAAAAATAAAATAAAATAAAATGATGGAATTGAAAGCAAGGTCTTGAAGCGCTATTTGTACATCAGTGTTCATGGCAGTGTTATTCACAATAGCCAAAATGTGGAAGCAACCCAAGTGTCCGTCAGTGTATGAATGGATATATATGTGGTATACAAATGTGGATATAAATGTGGTATATATGTACACAATGGAAGATTATTCAGTCTTAAAAGGAAGGAAATTCTGACACATGCTACAACTTGGATGAACCTTGAGGATATTGTGCTAAGTCAAATAAGCCAACCAGAAAAAGACATACTATATGACTCCATTAATATGCCATACTTAGAGTAGTTAAATTCATAGAGACAGAAAAGTAGAGTGGTGGTTGTTGGGGGAAGGAAAGAATAAGGAGTTGTTTAAGGGGTACAGAGTATCAGTTTTGCAAGATAAAAAAATTCTTGAGATGTATGCACAACGATGTGAATGTACTCGACACTAGTGAACTATACACTTAAAGTGGTTAAGATGATAAATTTTATGTATATATTATCGCAATATTTTTAAACTGAAAAGATGGAAAATGGCCAGGCGCAGTGGCCCACACCTGTAATCCTAGCACTCTGGGAGGCCAAGGCTGGAAGGATCGCTCGAGGTCAGGAGTTTGAGACCAGCCTGAGCAAGAGCGAAAGAAACTCCGTCTCTACCAAAAATAGAAAGAAGTTATCTGAACAACTAAAAATATGTAGAAAAAATTAGCCGGGCATGGTGGCGGATGCCTGTAGTCCCAGCTACTCGGGAGGCTGAGGCAGGAGGATTGCTTGAGCCCAGAAGTTTGAGGTTGCTGTGAGACCAGTAACAGAGTGATACTCTGTCTCAAAAAAAAAAAAAAGATGGAAAATGATGTGCTATGTTAACACTAATCAAAAGAAGTCTGAATAGTTATGATTTCAAAGTATGCTTCAGAATAAGAAATATAACCAGTGATAAAGAACTTTCCACGATGATAAAGTGATATATTCACAAAGAAGACATAATCATAATGTTTATACTTCTAATAATAGAACCTGAAAATAAATGATGTAAAAACTGAGAGATTTGAAAGGAGAAGTAGACATATTCACAATTATTGTTAGAGGTTTCAACATTCTTCTCTCAGCAAGTTTACAAAAACAAGTTCACAAAAAATCAGAAAGGATACAGAAGACTTGAGCAACACTGAAACCAACTTGACCTAATAGACATTTATAGAACACTGTTTTCATCAAGAATATTCTCATTCTTTTGAAGTACACATGAAACACCAAATATGGCCTACCATATTCTGGGCCATAAAACAATTCTCATTAAATTTTAAAAGGATTAGAATAATTCAGAATAATGTTCTCTGGCCACAGCAGATTTAAACAAATCAACAGAAAGATACCTGGAAGGTCTCAAATATTTGGAAATTAAACAAATAACCCATCAGTAAAACAAGAAGTCACAAGAAAAGTTAGAAAATATTTTGAACTGAATGAAAATAATAACATATCAAAATTTGTGAGATACAGCTAAAGTAGTGCTTTGAGGATTTTTAGCATTGACTATTTATATTATGAAAAAAATAAAATTATGAAATTGATGATCTAGGCTTCTATCTGAAGAAACTAAAAAAAGAAGAGCAAATTAAGCTCAACATAAGCAGATCAAAGGAAATAATAAAGACAGGAGCTATTGAAACATCAGCTGATGTTCTCGTTCCTCTAGAGGTAATCTGCCTCTTCTCTTTGGCTCTATGCCTTTGGTATTCTGCATTTTATCTACTACTTATTTATCAATTACCCCTTGTTGCTCATGCTTGGAATTTCACTGGACTTCCTGAATCAGAAGGTTCATGTCTTTAATAAATTCTAGAAAATTCCCAGTCACAATCTCCTTGAATTTTTCTTTTCTCCATTTTATTTAATTTTTATGGAACTCTAATTAAGATGTATATTAGACCTTCTCACTCCATGTCTGTTAACCTCTCTTGCTTATTTTTTATCACATTATCTCTTTGCTGTTTTCTGCATAATTTCTTCATCTGTCTTTGAATTCACTAATCATTTATTTAGCTTTGTCTAGTTTGCTAATTCAATTTCATATATCAGTGTCTCTGGCTCTTTTTAAAATATGCCATGCCTGGCTTGCTGATGTTTTCTTTAAAAGATAAAAAAGAAATAAATCATAAAATATGCCTGGCTAATTTTGATAGTTGCTATGACTTCATTATATTTTCAATAACTTATTTTTTATTTAAGCATATTAAATATTTTTATTTTATACCTCAAAAACTGATCATTCCAGTGTCTGTGGTCTTTATTGATCTGACTGCAGTTTCTGTTTCTATAGCTCTTGCTGGTGTGGTTTATCTTCTCATGTATTTTATAATTTGAAGACTGTGCTTATGTTTCTATTTACTTTATGCAAATTGAGTCTTCATTTAAAATGTATTACTCATAAGAAGATTTGTATTTCTTCTGCCATGTGCCTTGGATACTACCAACCAAGGGCTTTATAAACTAAAATTTTGGCTTAGGGTCTTTGAGGTTATACAGCTAGTTTGAATTCCAACTCTAAATCTACATGAATATAAGGATGTAGCTATGGATACCTGGGGCTGGGGGGTGCAGGGGCGGGGAGGGGAGGGGGGAACCTTTTCTTGTTGCTCAATACAGGGCTAAGACCAAAAGATACTATGCCCCCATTGTGGGCCAGGATCTTTTTCTAGTTTCCCTTTTGAAGATGTTGTCTTAGGGATCTTCCAGCTTTATCCTCAACTGCCAATTACCATCTGGCTTGGGCCTGTCCCCCTACAAGTATAGCTTATCAATATCCAGGTTTAATTTTTTTTCACATCATGGCACAAATAGAAAGTGGCATTTTTTACTGTAAAGTGTTCCCCAGAAATCTAGTTTGTCATATGGCTGGAAACAAAAATGCTCGAGGGGAGAAATGAAGCTTACAACTTGCATTCAGATCACAACCTTGTATTTGTGTACCTCCTTTCTTATATCAGCTTCAGTTTCCCAGGCCTTCCACTTTGCTCAAGGTAATAAACAAAAATAGCTTAAAATATCAAATAATATGGTCAGTGAAAAAAGCAGCCCTCCTGCCCCACACCTTCCTACTCTGTTTCTTCTGGTAGTCATCTTATGTCTAAAAATATTATATTTCTATTTCTAGATTTTTCAGTTTTAGACATTATCTATGGACTCCAGACTGTGGAAAAATGAGAATTTATTAATTTTATCCCCAGCCCTTCTTTTGAACACACAATACGTATACACATATCTACATACATGCCTCTTCCCAGTGTGGTTATGTCATCATATTTAGGTACATTATTATTCAGCGTTACATGTACCTGTTTTTTTCACTGTCGTACCACATTCAGTTGCTTTCTTGTACAGTTTTATCTACCATGGAGCTTATAACATTTACCTGTTTTTATTTGCTCATATATATTTATATTCCATCTCAAAACTTTTCAAGAGAATTTAAAACATCTGAGCTCATTCAGACTTCACCTGCTCTGTTGGTTTCATTTCATTCTTGGAGACAGACGTGTGTTGAAATCATCTGGCCTTGCTGTGCTCTAGGCTGCTCTCTAGCTGCCAGCCTCGGCCTTCCCTCACAAGGAATTTTCTCTTTCTCTATTCTTGGACCCCCAGGTCCTCATTGTTCTTAGTTTATTCTCATATTATGATTGAGCATATTCTGCATAATTTCTCGAGAAAGAATGCATGGGAGGTCAACATTTTGAGACTTTGTGTAGTAGGCAGAATAACTATTCCCCAAGGAAGTCCATACCTTAATCTCTGGATTCTGTGGGCTATGTCACCGTACACGTCAAAAGGGACTTTGCAGATGTGATTAAATTGCCTTGAGATGGGAAGATATTCCTGGATTTTCTGGGTGGGCTCAGGGTAACATAAAGGTCCTTGCAAGAGAGAGGCGGAACCATGAGAGTCAGAGGGCTTGGAAAGTGGAGGAAGAGTTCATGGGCCAAGGAATGAGGGCAGCTTCCAGAAGCTGGAAAAGACAAGGAAACAGATGCTTCCCTAGAGCCCTCAGCCACACTGACACCTTGATTTAGCCCAGTGAAACACATTTCAGACTTCTGACCTCTAAAACTGTAAGATAATACGTTTGGTTTTAGCATTTCTAAAATTGTCTTGATTCTCCTCCCTCCCTCAATTAATAATCTGGTAGAGTAGGATTCCAGGTTGGAAATCATTTTCCTTCAGCATTTTGAAGCATTGCTGATTTTTCTAGCTTCCATGCTGTGGCTTAGAAGCTGATACTATTCTGATACCTATTCTGATTCCTGCTCCTTTGTGGAGGACTGGTTTTGTCCCTCCTCTTAGAATCTTTTTTTATCACTAGTGTTCTGAAATTTCATAAAATTGTAGGTCTTTCTTCATTGTCCTAGATACTCAGTGGGCTCTTTCAACCTGAAAACTAGGTCCTCCAATTTTAGGGTATTTTCTTCCAGTGTTCTTTGGAGATTTTCTTACTTTTATTTTGTATTCTTTCTTTTGGAAATTTCTATTAGGAATTGGACCACCTCCTAGATCGATCCTTTGGTTTTCTTATTTTTTTCTATTTTGAAGTTTTTGTTCTGGTTTCTAGAAAATTTCTATAACTGTATCTTCCAACTTTCATTGAATATTTAAATTTTTGCTATCATTTTAAAAATTTTTCAAGAGCTTTTTCTTATTTTCTGATTATAATATCCTATACTTATTTCTGTGGATGCATTATCTTGTCTGATCATAATATTTTTTTCTTCTTTCTGTGTGATTTTTTAAAATGTTTTCTTCTTTTACTTAATTTTACTGTTTCTTTTGAATTCCCTTTTTTCTCTTATAATTTCTGACTTTCATGTTTAGAAGCTTTCCTCGAATGCCCAGTGGTCCTCGGTTATCCATTCATATTAAAATAGAATCTCAGCTAAGTGGGGTGGCTCATGCCTATAATCTGCTACGATTGGGAGTGCTAGCTTTGGGAGACCAAGGCAGGAGGATCACTTGAGGCTGGGAGTTCAAGACCAGCCTGAGCAACATAGCGAGACCCTGTCTCCACAAAAAATAAATATAAATAAATTAATTAAAATAGAATCTCTTTGTGCAGGGAGAGCACCTACTGGGTAGTGGGCTTCACTGTTTGTATAAAGTGTTGTCTGACTTTTACCGGAGGATCTCTAAATGTCAGTTTCTGAGGGTCTTTCCTCTTGGGTTAGTTAATTTCTCCAGAAAAAAATCCTCTAATTTCCTACTTGGGACTTGAGCAGATGGAGGAAGCCTCACTGTCAAGTATGTAGACTTTTTACCTATTCCATTCTCAGTGCTGACACCTCACCCTGCTGTGCCTGAGTCAATGACTTTGGCTCATTTCTTCTGTGGATAAACCCCAGCGTTCTACATAGTCCTAACTATATGATCATGGCATTTTCTAGGGGTTGGTGAGAAGTAATTCAATCATTACTCAACCAGTACTGGCCTTTTACAGCTATTTTCCTATCTGCAGACATCATCTGAGAATCTAATAGCATGAGTAATCACTATGTGGATGAGTAAATAACTCCATGTTATTTTACCAGAAGAGGAAAAGAAATACTAGTACCCTAAGAAGGAAATGCAGAAAAGATACAACTTAATGCCCAGGCATCTGTGTTTGGTGATTATTTTTGTTATAATTGGGAAAGACTTAGTAACAGAAGACTAAAAGTAGCTTTAACAATAAGAAGCTAATTAACTCACAAGCAGTCCCGAGGCAGTGTCGTTCTATGTTAGTTTAGTGGCCCAGCAATGTCATTAAAGACACAAGTTCTTTCCATTTTACTGTTCTTTTAGTCCTCTGCATGTTGTCTTCATTCTCAGGCTCATTCCATCAGCCTCAAAATGGCTGCCTTGGTTTCAGGCATCACAGGGAACTGGAAAAGAGCTGAATCTCCTCCCAGGTAGTTTTTACTATGGAGGAAAATCTGTGCCAGAACCTTCCCAGCAAACTCCTAGTCCCCATTGGTCAAGAGTGGGTCACCTGTTCATACCAAGTCACCTGCAAGGGGAGAGGAATTGTGACTGGCATACCCATTGTGATTCGCCCCTGAGAACAGGGGTAGGTGGGGACATCCACCTGTGCAAAGGGAAGGTGAACACCAGACACAAGAACCAAATTGGGGTTCTTCCAGCAGAGTAGAGCGGGAGGCTGGGTTGGAAAGGGTGTTAGGTAGGCACTGCCTAGAGTTTGAAGTGTTATGGTATCAGGGAAAGATAAGCAAAAAATCGTTCTTGCAGCCAGGTGCAAGAGGCTGAGGCAAGATGATTGCTTGCCGCCAGGAGTTCAAGACCAACCTGGGTGACATAGTGAGACCCTATCTTAAAAAAAAAAATCTTTCTTTATAAAGCTTAGTTTTGACTGAGATTGCTGTAAAATGATTTTGTATAAATAAATATTTGATGAATTTTAGAGCCTTTTTTTTGGAAATGGTTAATGTTTTTATACACGAAAGTCAGGTTTTATTGTTTCTTTGAGAACAATGTTTGAATGGAATATTTATGTATTTGTCAGCTATAGTACATAGATACAATAATGTTTCAAGAAGAAGCACATTATATGCATTTTCTCTTTAGTCTTTAGTCTTACAAGGTAAGTTCTTTTGTGGGCTCTATTTTACACATGAAGAAACTGAGGCTTAGTTATGTTGAGTCACTTAATCAAGGTCAATAGTCAGTGGCAGAGCTGGTATGAGACTCAGGTCTGTCTGGTTCTAAGGCATGGCTTATTCTATGTTGTCTGTTCAGTTCTTTTCAACTCTGTTTCGATGGTCATTATTAGTCTCATTTATCTCAAAGAGAGTCATAATACGTAGCTTTATTTCACATTTATATTTGGCTTATAAAAAACAATGAAATATGAAAAATGTGTTTTGTCAGCAGTCAATGAGTGTTTTGTAAAAGCACATGTTCTCTCTTAGTGATGCGATGCTAGTGTGTTGGGAGCGATTCCTCTAATGCCTGAAGAATCAGAATCCAGTGCTAACGGGCTGCAGAGGCTGTGGAAAGTGTAGTAGGGACGTAACTCAAGGACTTCTGAGCAGTTAATATGTATGTAGGGCTGGGGCTCTTTGCTCTTCTAGAACCCTTTCTTCCTGGACCTTCTACCTACCTTCACGACTACGTTTTTATAGTAGAGTAAATTTGATACAAGTAGAATTCAGAGGTAATTATATCTCTAGTTGTAACTAAAAAAATAGGCCTATGTCAAGCAGTTTGTTTCTTGAAACATTTTCAGTAGTTTAAGGCCTATTTGTTAATCCTAGCACTCTGGGGGGCTGAGGCAGGAGGATCGCTCAAGGTCAGGAGTTCGAAACCAGCCTGAGAGTGAGACCCCGTCTCTACTAAAAATAGAAATTAATTGGCCAACTAAAAATATATAGAAAAAATAAGGCGGGCATGGTGGCACATGCCTGTAGTCCCAGCTACTCAGGAGGCTGAAGCAGGAGGATCACTTGAGCCCAGGAGTTTGAGGTTGCTGTGAGCTAGGGTGATGCCGCAGCACTCTAGCCTGGGCAGTAGAGTGAGACTCTGTTTCCAAAAAAAAAAAAAAAAAAAAGCCCTATTTGTGTAGAAAATAGTTGGGAAAAAGATATATCCATACAGATTTTTCACTTGATTGTTATCATTCTTTGTGGAAAAACCAAAAACAAAACAAACAATAAAACAAAATCAAACAGGTGTGGTGTATGAGGATGCTGAGTGCCAAGAAATACAGTGAAAACAACTAGGTTAGTGTAGGTTTTGTTGTTACTGTTTTTCTTTATTCTTGCATACCCAAAAGTGAATGTCTTAGCAATGGCGGGTTCATTTCCAAGTTGATCTTGGTTCAGTGGCTCCTTCTGAATTCCTGGGGAGTCTTGTTGTCCCTGTAAATCGAAGTGCTGAGGTACATTCCAGAGACCTAGAGTGTCTTCAGCTTCTAAACATCACTCAGAATCAGACTTCAGAGAGCTGTTCAAGACTGAGCTAGATCCATCAGCAGATCCTGCTCTCCACCTATGTCCACAGTTCCTCTGGATCCATTATTTCGGCCATCCCTTCGTCTAGCACCTACAATCTGCCAAGATTTAGGCAGTTAACTAACGAAGCCCCTGACTTAAGACCCTACTTCATTCTAAGGGGGAAGGGAGTGGGGATGACATCAGACAGTGGAGAGCAAGTTGAAGAAAACCTGATCCACCAACAGGAAGGGTTCCTCCAAGGTTTTCCCAGTTACTTTCAGCAGATAACTGGTAGTCTCTTGCCGTGAAAGACAATATCGTCTCACATGAAAGACCTTACTGGTATTTTAACACTCACTGATTCGGAGGTAATTCTGTGTTTTTCTTATTTGCTTTCTCTGCTGTCTTTCTTACCTACTGCTGTGTAACAAACCAACCCAAAATATAGTGGCTTTAAACAGCCACGGTTTACTTGGCTCCCCATTCTGTGGCTTAGTTGGGCAGGTCTTCTGGTCTGGATTGGTTTGGCTGATCCTTGCTGGCTCACTCATACATCTCTGATCGGCTAGAGGGTTGGCTGCAAGCTGGCCTGACAATTGGCAGGCTGTTGGCCGGGCAGACAGATGGCAGCTGGGCTATGTCTCTCTCCTCAGCTAGCAGGCCAGCGTGGGCTTCCTCACATGGCAGTGGTGGCTGTATGGGTCCCAAGATCAGTGAGAGAATGGAAACTGCAAAGTCTGTTGAGGTCTAGGTGTGGAAAGTGCACGACATCACTTCTTCCTTATTCTTTTGGTCAAAGCAAGTCACAAGACCAACCCAGATTCAAGAGGTGGAGAAATAGACTCCTACCCTTGATGGAAAGATCTGCAGCATTATAATAGCCAAGGGTGCAGCTGCAGTGAAGAAAAGGGTTTTACAGTAAGTACATCACACATTGTCAATTCCTTCCCCCATGAACATACCTCAAAATTCCTATGAGTCTTTAGGAATCATGATACAGGGTTTTTATCTAGGAAGTGGCATAGTTTAATTTGGGGAGGTCTGTCCTACTCTTGGAAGTGGCTGTGACCAGGGAATACTTTGTTTCCATTCTGTTCTTAAGTAGTAGAAAATAGTTTTGTTTGTTTTTAAATTCTTTTTGTTCCCTTTTGGGTTTTTAACTTGCAGCTTTAATAAAAACAGTGTCATCTGTTAATGTTACCCATGACAGCCATTAGAGAGTATCATTTATAGACTGAAGACAAGCATGGAGTTTGACTATTTGATTTACTTGATCAGTTAACTCAGTGTATTATAAAGTATTATTGTGTAACAAGAAGTTTATAATAATAACTAATATGGATTGAATGTTAACTGTCAGACACTGCCTAAGCTATTTATAGGTAATATCTCAATTTAATTCTCATAACAACAGTAAAAGGTATAGATCTTATTAGTACCATTTGAGAGATGAAGAAACTTAAGCGTAGAGGTTTACAAATAAGCTCGAGGCCACATGACGAGTGCTCATCTCTACCAGGCTCAGCAAAGACTATCTCATAAATTCCAACTGCAGATCTGCCCAAGGGCATGCACATGAGTGTTGTTTGATTTTATAACTCCACTTTTAGATGCACCATTGTGTAGCCCTTACAGCTGGGTCTGTCTTCTGTAGACAGAAGTTGGAGTGCCTGAACTCCAGAATCTCAGGTTATACGCTAAGGTGGCAGTCCCCAACCTTTTGGCACCAGGGACTGGTTTCATAGAAGACAATCTTTCCCCTGATGGGGGTGGGGGGCAGGGAGGTGGAGCTCAGGCGATGATGCGAGCGATGATGCGAGCAGCTGTAAATACAGATGAAGCATCCCCTGTCCCTCGCTGGCTGCCTCGACTGTGTGCTGCCCCCTGCCACAGGACTTTCCTAAGTTTCATTCTTCCTACGGGGGTGGGAGAAGGGGGGACAGAGTTCTGCTGCCCTGTCCCTAACAGGCCTCGGACCAGTGGTTGGGGAGCACAGTACTAAAGGATGCAGGTTATTGGGCTCCTAGGTTTGGGTGAGGGTATTTATTTTAGACCACATGCTTTTGGCTACTGAGCTGACGATTTCAAAGTTGAAAGTTTAAGCACACTGTTAGACTTCTCAAAGACAGTTCCCCTACAGTGGGGGAAAAATTGACTTTGGGTAATATTAAATTTTTCTTTTAAAATTAGGGCTGTTTTGTGGTTATTTTTTACAATTTTAGAATCCCTAGGTTGGAAGGGGCTGAAAGTGCAGCCTGTGTGACCTCCCCATTCTTGGGAATTCAGTCTGCCCCCAGGCACCCAGTCTTCCTTTGCTTTCCTGGATTGGACCCTGACAATTTTCTGGGACTTTAACCTCTTCCTTACTGCCGAGGCTAAGAAGAGGATCTTTTCTACTCTAGTCCATCTGGAGTTTTTCTTTATAAATTGTGGCCTTTTGTTTTTTTTTCTTGTAAATTTTATTTTAAAACAGGAAGAACAGTTATCTGATATTAGAGATCAAAGAAGCAATAATTTTATTGGTCATGGTAGTATGAGACTAAAAGAATTGTACTATAAGTAGTTGTATTGAAGAATGCTGAAATGTTTTTAAGTACCTGCTTGTATAAGGTGACTGGATCAAATTGATTGTGTCTTTGGGTAGCCCCAAATATGTTGGTTTCTTGCATGGATTATCCTGAAGCTCATAACTTCAGTAGGTTTCAGTTGGTAGACATGCCCATCTTAGTCCTTAAGGCTCTGATCCCAATTGTAAGCATTGAGCAATTTTGTGTCAGATATGAAGATAAGGGGTATTCCTAAGAAAAAATGTTTTGTTGTTATAGAAATTTTGTCTTGAAGACATTCAAAAGAGGGACTCTTTGCTCTGAAACCCTAATGTTACCCCTTTAATTATGGCTTCTATGCCTGGTGTGAAGGGAACGCCAGCTTTTCCAAACGCCTAATTCTTGTACTTCTCTTTTCCAGGGCCCAGTCATATATGCGCAATTAGACCACTCTGGCGGACATCACAGTGACAAGATCAACAAGTCAGAGTCTGTGGTATATGCAGACATCCGGAAAAACTAAGACCCAGAACATATCCAGAGAAAAAACAAATCCAAACTGGATTCTTATGCAGAAAATATAGCCCATAACCACATGTGGCCTTGCAGACATCCGGAAAAACTAAGACCCAGAACATATCCAGAGAAAAAACAGATCCAAATGGATTCTTATGCAGAAAATGTAGCCCATAACCACATGTGGCCTTGGATACCCAGGCAAGGACAAGCACATGTGTACTCATAGAGATAGAAAAAGATGTGTATAAAGGATATGTATAAATATTCTATTTAATCTTGATGTGAAGAGCCAATGTTGCATGATGGAAAGATGGTATGGTTCTACGTATATGTAAATTGTCTTGCTGTCTTTGTACTTCCTTTTCAGGGTCATTTACAGTTGGGAAATTTCAGAAACATTCCTGTCACCATCATTTAGAAATGGTTTGCCTTAATGGAGACAGTAGCAGATCTTTTAGTATTTCCAATAGACATGGCCTTTTTGTCAAAGGGCTTAATCAGTCTTAGCATTTATTGTAGTTGGAGAATGGAGACACAATGATGGACGCGTGTCCAGGGTGGCCTTTAATGGTGTCAGCACCAGTGACTTGGTTGCAGCTTTGAGAAAACATCCCTTGGCGGTGCTGTTGAAGACAGTTTGAAGTTTTTGTTGATGTTTTTCTCTCTAAAATATGGGACGATTTTTAGCTTTATATGTTGTATAGACTTACTTTAACTTTACACCCTTTAAGTATAACATATCAACTTGAGGATTGATAATAGTAAGATTAGCAAAGAACAAATGCCAAGGTCACTTCCTTCTAGGTACGTGTAGATCAATACCGTAGAGATGAAGTAGAAAATCCAGACTTTGCTTGAGGAATATTGTACCATATGGAGAGTAAAAGGTATCAGTTGCTGAAGTCCCTCCTGCTTGAAATAAGAGTCCCTATACAGCTGAAGTAGAGGAGTTTCTTGCCTTGTAAGTAGTCAGAAATGGGATCGTTATATTGCCATTCTCCAGTATCCCACAGCTCTCTCTGGAGAATCACCTTTTTCTACTTTTAATTTTTTTAATTACTAATTTTTTTGAGATGGGGCTTCACTATACTGCCCAGGCTGGCCTCAAACTCCTGGGCTCACGCAGTTGTCTGCCTTGGCCTCCCAAGTAGCTGGGACTGCAAGTTCGTACCTCTGTACCCAGCAAGAGTACCTTCTTTGTAAAGCTCAGTCATGCTTCCAGCAAGAGGCAGCATCAGTCATGGCATTATGGATAGCTTTGTGGTTCATCAAAGACCTTTGAGGTTAAAGATGGTCTGTATTTTTTAAAAATCAAGTAGGCCTAGTATTACTGCTTTGAGAGTCCCTGTTTCTTTCTGTTGTGGTTTTGGTTTTCACCACCCCGTCCCCCACCCCAGTTACATGGAATCGATAAACAATGAGATGAGGGAAAATATAGACAATTTGGGGTATCTTTCCCCAAAACTCATTTTCTCCCATAAACCATGCCCACCCCACCTCAATCTGAGTTTTTATTTTTTACTGGAAATAAAAAGCTTGGTGAAGATTGTTAAACACGTATATTGTCATTCTCCCATTTTCTCAATTATTTCGTTTAAAAAATTTTTTTCTTTTTAAAATTGTCTGAAAGCCTACATTTATGGGAAGAATACGGTCTAGTTTAGTTAGTTAGTTTTTTTCCCATTTAGTTTGAGGTTCTCTTTCCTTCCTGTCTTGCCGTCTTTTTGGGGCGTTTGCAGGCTGAATTCTAAGAGCATTCCTAAAGGGAATAAAGCAGGATTTAGATTTAAAGGTGTGCGTGAGGTGGTAAGATAAAGGACATATGAGCTTCAAAACTCACTCTCTCCCATACACAAGGCCTTTTGTTTTTCTAAGGAACTATTTTTCTTATTCTCATCATGCTCCTGCTATATATCCATGTCTGTGTGAGTAAACAGGGTCAGGGTTTACCCCACACACACACACACACGCCATCTTCTGGGGCCGGGCAGCATCTGGTTGACCTTCTATGTGGGATTGGAGCAAAACCTGCCTGCTTTGCTGTTCATAGGCCCCGCTCGAGAGAGTGACACAGAGTGCTGGCCCTGAGACTTTTCCACAAAGTGGCCAAATCTGCCTCGCATCCTAAAACTTCAGGAGCCTTTGGAAGACCTCTTGTGTTAGGAGGGGAGTGGCGTTGGGATTGTCACCGTTCTTCAAGCCTTGCCACGGTGGGAACTGCACAGGTCCCACGGAGGCTGTGCCCGAGGTAGAAAGGACCCAAATCTTTGAGAGACCAAGTGTGTTCGTTTATGTGTGTCATGTCTCCTTCCAGCCATTTTTACATGTCTCAACAGTTCCTGTGAATAAACTGCACATTCCTGATACTCCTGATAGCAAGAGCCCTGATTTCTGCTTTTGGTGCTGGGACCATGTGTTGTGAAGCTGGCGCCCCAGGGGCACTCGCTCGAATGACCCCTGTAGGCCTCTCCTCCCTCACTGCCTCCTTCCCGAACCCCCAGCTGGCCACCTCCCACTGTCAGGACTCTGCCTTCTGGCGAAGCATCTCCCCAGCAGCCGTCACCAACCTTACTGCCCGGGCAAGGCCAGTCACCCACGAGCCTTGCTTTCCGGGTCTTGAGGCTGCCTGAAGGAAGGTGCTCACACCTGGGTAGGGCAACTCAGGGCAGGGCCTTTGTAACCTCCGCGCACTTTGGATTTGGGGCCCGTTTTCCCGTGCTCAGCATCCCTGGCCAGTTGCAGATAGCAACAGCAGTGTGGCCTTCACGTGGCACACCTGCCCTCTCCCGTGTCTTTTTAGTGGCAGAATGAGACCTCTTAAAATTACAGGTGAATTTTGTAAGGGGGTACCAAAATGGGATTGCTTAGAGATTAAAATTCCAAACCTTCTGTAGTTTTTCGATGGAAATGTATTCAGCTGGGGAAAAACCATCAAGCTCATTATTGGGGTTTTTGATCTTATATTTCAGCTGTATTCTTGTGAATATTTTAATACATCTTTTTCAACTTCTGAATTGTGTTGTGTGCTTATTTTTTTTTTGAGACAGAATCTCGCTTTGTTGCCCAGGCTAGAGTGAGTGCCGTGGCGTCAGCCTAGCTCACAGCAACCTCAAACTCCTGGGCTCAAGCGATCCTACTGCCTCAGCCTCCCGAGTAGCTGGGACTACAGGCATGCACCACCATGCCCGGCTAATTTTTTCTCTATATGTTAGTTGGCCAGTTAATTTCTATTTATAGTAGAGACCGGGTCTTGCTCTTGCTCAGGCTGGTTTTGAACTCCTGACCTTGAGCAATCTGCCCGCCTCGGCCTCCCAGAGTGCTAGGATTACAGGCGTGAGCCACCACGCCCGGCCTTGTGCTTATTTTTAATCGGATAGAAAAGAGATAATAGCCTTTTCGTTCACACCACTGCAGCCACACCGGCCTCCTTTTTCTTCAAAAACGCCATCGTGCGCCTGCTTCAGGGCCTTCGTGCCAGAAACACGCCTGCTGCAGATACTTGTGGTTTGCCCTCGCTTCCTTTGAGCCTCTGTTCAAATATTACCTTCTCAGAGAGACCTCCTGGGACATATAAAAGAGCAGCCACACCCCACCCGGCTCTCTCTACCCACCTGGATCCTGCTCTGTTTTTCTCCTCGGTCCCACTATGTATTTGCTTGTCTGTTCTCCCCACTAGAACATGAGCACCAGGAGGCTGGGTCTCCGCTGCTCTGTCCCCTGCTCTATCTGCAGCGTGTAGAACAGTGCCTGGCACCGAGCAGCTGCTCAGTACATGTAGGCTGGACAGCTGGGTGACGGTGGGTACACTAAGCATACAGAAACAAAACAGGACAGAGCTCCTCAAGGAGCTTGCTGCAGAGTGGGTGTGACCGAAGGTGACATAACAGGAATAACTAATAATTATCAATACTAAGTAGCGGTTGCGTGCCAGGCACTTTGCATTCCTTGCTCTATTATAGCACTGTTGAGTTAATCCTGGTTGTCCTAATCTTAAACCCTCTTTTAGAAAGACAATGGCAGGCTTAGATTATGTAGTTTGCCCAGGGTCGCTTAGCTAATAAGGTACAGAGGAGTGGGGCTGGGGCTGTTTGATCCCAAGCCTTGTGCTTAACCACTAAGCTCTGTGGCCTCTCACACCAAAGGGAAGAACGTAACGTCTTCCTTACTCAAAAAAATATGCTGTGCACCAGAAATGCCATTGCAGTTTTCTCCCTGTTCCTTAGAAGCTGGGTGGGGTGACATGAGGGCAACAGTAGATGCAGATGTCTGGGGCTCTTAAACGTTATGTTAGAAGACAGTGTGGTTACTTAATGTGTTGAGAGCTCTGTCACAAATAACATGTTACTAATAAAGCTTTGAAGTTTTCCAGTGGTTTATTAACTTTATGTTACCGTGGATTCACAGCGAGCCCCCCTGGCTTGCATAACTTTTTGCTTTCTTGAATAGGGGTGAGAGAGTTACAGCTGACGGCAACACCCCTCCCTGGGAGGGATTCTCACATGCGAACGGCATCCATCATGTGTGACGTGGCAAAAACAACAGAAATGCTTCCCACAGCACACAAGGGCAGCGGTGATGAAATCTTACGGGTTGCATTGCCTATGGTTCCTTCCAACTAGAACTAAGTGTTGGAGAGCATCCTTCTGCTGGGCCTCTAAGGTTTCCAGGCTACATGGAAAATGCACCAACCAAATACATACTTACCGTTTATGAGGGAAGCTTTGGCCCCTGCGGGAGGTGAGGTGGGCAGTGTTTGAGATGAAACCTCAGAGACTCCTTCTAACCCCGACTGGCTCCTTCTGACCGCTCTGGGTGAATCTGATGCTAACTAGATTTGTGAACCCCTGACTTAATCCTCCCAACTGTTTAGGGGGGGAAGTGGCATTATGTAGCTTTGGTAGAGGTCGTGGTAGGAAGCAACCGTCTGCTTTCATGGTGGATTCCTCCCTGCATTTCCTGTATATTCAAGATTTTTTTTTTTTAAGAGACAGGTCTTGCTCTGTTGCCCAGGCTGGAGGGCAGTGGCTATTCACAGGTGCAGTCATAGCTCCCTGTACCTTCAAACACCTGCGGTCAGTCGATCCTCCCACCTCAGCCCCTGAAGTAGCTGGGACTACAGGTGTGCACCGCTGTGCCCAGCTTCAAGATTTTGTAACATGAAAAACTTTAATATGTTCCGTCTTTTTGTAGAATGACTTTAGTGAAATTACCCTTTGATGTAATTCTATCAGCCCGCATTGAAGTATGTCATCAAAGAGTCCCATGAAACTACTTGCTGTACTTGACTGCCATGATGCTTTTGAAAACATTCTTCTCTATAATCTTCCAATTTTATAAAGGCCAATACCACAAATTTCTCTCTGGATTTAACACCAAGAAAACTTTCTCGTGAAAAATTTTGTTTCATAGTACTCTTCTGCACGTTGACCCTGGTCACTGGTTGTGTATGCCCATTTTGCTTTTGCTACTGTGTATGTTAAAGCCAAATTTGTGGGTCATTCCCTACCACCATACAGAGATTGTCATATACACGTTGCACATTAAGCTCACTCATAGCTTTATATATATATCTTGAATTATATTTAGCTGTGTAATCTGTCTCAATTGTTTCCAGTGATGGAATAATAGATAGACTGATTTAGATAGAGAACGTAGGTAGACAAACATCCTGGCCGTGGCAACCGAGAGATTCATCATGCCAACCACAAACTTACTCTGACTTCACAAAAACCATTTTACAGATTCATACTGTTGCCCAAAAGGAATGAGAATAAGAGTATATGACTGGCTCAGTGCAACAAAACTACATGACAGGAGTTACAACACACACACACACACACAGCCTGTGTAGTCGTTCTCATACCCTGTTGATCAGTGATGGGGAAACTGGATTCTCGTGTGCTAAAAGTTCACCTGTTACTGCAGGTATGATTTCCATTTGTATAATGAGCTTGAACTATGACAGCAACTTAAATTGCCCAGATGTATCAAGTGATGTGGGCATTTCAGAACATGGATTAACTGACTTCAGGAACCCAAACAGTTTTGTCTGAGATAATCCAGTTAAATAGGAAACTTAAAGGTAATTGTTTGCTTCAATTATTTATATCATCATACTGGAAGTTGCTGAAAAAGTTCTGGTTGTCCGTTCAAGACAGTAAAAGAATGAATCATATTTTGCCCATTATGTTGTTGGGATCCTTTTGGAAATGAAAGGATTACTGATTGGTTGATTGACTGGATTTTCTAATGTTTACTAAATTGTTATCATGGCAAAAAAAAAAAGAAAGATTCAAATGTATACAAAAGAAGAGAATACTAAAATCAACCTCCATATATCCATCTTCAATAATTATTTCATCCAGCGCTTTCTTCTTTTCCTCTCTTCTGAATTATTTTAAAATAAATCCCCAAGTCATATCAGTTCACCCCTACATTCTTCATTGTGTGTCTTTTAAGAATATGGACGTTTTCTTACAAGATAGTACCATAATATCTTGTCACATTTAACAAAAACATTTCTTAAAACATTTTTTAAAAACCCAAATCTTTGGTTTCATCTATTACCCAGTTTGTATTCAAATTTCTCTTGTCTCGAAAATAGCACTTTACAAATGGTTTCCTCCAATCAGGATCCAAACATGGTTCTAATAAGGAATTTTTTGCCTGTTTTGAAACCAAAAGTGAGATCATGGTGCTCTGCAGTTTGCTTTTTTTCCCCTTCGCATAGTGCCAGAGAAGTTTCAATGTCAGCACTTAACAGAACTAGGCCATGAATTGTTAACACCTGCAGGGCTTTTTTCTTGTGCAAGATGCACCGTGATATTTTAAACCATTTCTGAATTTCTGGACATTTAGGTTGTTTCCACTCGTTTTGTTATTGTCATTTGTCTCTATGAACTATTAAAGGAAAAAAGCCAAATGTAAATAATTTGCAGCCACGGAAAACCAGCCCAGAATCAGTCCTTGAGCCTTGGGCATGGGATCTAATATCTGAGAGGGATGAAAGTGCCTCTTAAGCTCCCTCCCCTCCTTACATCCTTCCTAAAGCCACCGGGAGCTGGCTCAGAGCCACTGCTCTCAAGTCCGACTGAGTCTTGGGTTGTTAGAAAAACAACTGGGGGTGGAAGGCTTGAGGGAGCTCTAGAATCTACGGGAGACCTGGCCGTGTTTACTAGGAAGGAAAGGCAAACCTTTCAAGCTCAAAGGAGTCCCTGGGGAGCCGCTGCTTCCAGCTCCCATTTCCTCCCCAAACAGGATGCAAAACTATTGTCCCTTCTTAGCTCGGGCTTTTGCATTTGCTCCTCCATCCATTTCTTTGTTGAGGGCTTGGTGAAGCTGGCCTTTAGTGCTTCCGGAACATAAGAAAGGACTGACATATGTATTTTTAACCTCTCCATCTGGGAAGAGGAAGTCTGGCAGGTTTACTAGTCTCGCATTTGCTCTCGAGCCCTGCCCTCAGTGCTGTGCAGCTGCCGCGTTTGCGGTGGCTTTGCCCTGGGCCCATCGAGTCATTTCGGGTGTCTGTTCCTGAATCACCTCTGCTCTGGGGGCGGGGACAGGGCAGAGCTGAAGACTCGCTTGCTCAAGAGGTTCCCAGACCCCTCAGGAGGGCTCCAAGGACACTGAATTTCGTAATCTTTCTAGACCACATTCGTGGTTCTTTTCTCTGCCTTTGAAGAGTTTTTATTATTTTTTTTTTAATCACAAAGTTGCGTTTGACTAAACCAAAGAAACAGGTTTTACATTTATCTGGCAGGGAATCTCTTAGAACGCGCGGTAGACCCGCAGGAACGTGGCACGTTTTGCAAAGCCCTGTCCTGGCTCTTGCTGGCCCAGCGGAGACCCAGATGCTTGTTCATAACGTGTCTGCACGTTCCTAGCTGAGCAAAAGCTTTTACTGTGAGCCATTCCTGGAGCAAGTTGCTCGGGAAGAGGGGGAAACTTTCTGAAAAGCTCACTCCAGTGCCTCAGTCCCGAGAATGTGAAGCATCTGTGGGACTGAGCTCGCCCCGGTTAAAGGAAGAGGAACCAGCTGCAGGAGTGCTGCCCCAGTCCCTCTGACACTCGGCCGGCCTCTGAGTCAGGACACTCCAGGCTCTTGGAGAGGAGGTTGAGCTGATAATTTAATGCTGACTAATTAGGGTTGAGCAAGAGAGAAAAAAGCCCTGGGGAGAGAAACGAAATAAACTCAGGAGGAGAGTTAGCACTTGGCTGGAAATAAACTGGGCTGCCTTCCATAGCCTCTCTTAAAAATAACCATAAGAGAAAGTTAAAGATTTTTGGTTCCTATTGTAAATTTTGTCTATTTAAATTAATTTCATGCTTTTCGATTGTGATTCTTCTGTGGCTACCTTTCATGCCTCCTGCCTCACAGTAGGCAGGGATTAAAGTCACTGCAAATAACGCCATCCCTTTCTGCAGAGGCACGGAGGCCATGTGAAAGAGGACAGAGAAATGTAAGCAGCTTAGCCAATTAGACTGATATCTGATCTGTTACTGTGCACTGACGTGACATCCTGGAATCACATTAGTTGGATAACTACATATCGATAAGAGTTTTAGCCTGAAATATTTATATACTAGAGACTCCCTTCTCATCCAAGCTGGTTATTATTCTCTGCTATAGAAATGTCTCAGGTTCAGCCTTCAGTGGTTCTGTTTTGGCATTTTGAGGTTAATGCAGACAGGGATAGACCTGCACTGTATTATGTAGTAGTCACTGGCCACATGTGGCCATTTAAATTTAATTGAAATTAATAAAATTTAAAATGCATAGCTTCAGTCATGCTAACCACGTTTCAAGTGCTCAGTTGCTACATGCATCTTGTGGCTACCATATAGATCAGTGCAGATGCAAGACTTTTCCTTCATCACAGAGAGCTCTATCGAACTCTAGTGTAGACCCTGCAGGTGTCAGCGTCCTTTCCAATGGCTGCTCCAGGCTATCTGCACACACACTCACAGAATTCTCCTACACCGTGTTTTCCTCTGGTACGGAGGTGTAGGTGGGGATGGGCGGGCGCCTCACAGTGGTGGTTCCTGGTGGCTGCCACTTTCTGGTGGGTGGACAGCATATGCCCCTTCAACCATTCACTCAACATGTTGCCTTCGGTGTCCCACACGTCGCAAAGAGCTACGATGCAGCTGCGGACACCTGTGATGTTCAAGCTCTGTGAACAACACAGAGCTTGCTGAAGACCTTCTCATGGTTGACCCCATGCCAACTTCTGGGGATATAAAGACGAGGGAGACAGATTCCCCGCCCTGGATGAGCTCAGAGAGGAGACAGTCCTGCGGGAGCCACTCTATCGAGGAAGGCTACGCAGCTGGGGAATAACGAGGGCAGGCTGGTGAGGCCAACCTGCAGCAGAGAGAAGGTGCTTTGAGGCAGAAGCATTTGACAGCAGATTGGGCCTAGACATGGTGGCTCTCGCCCCTAGTCCCAGCATTTTGGGAGGCCAAGCAGGCAGGATTGCTTGAGGCCAGGAGTTCAAGGCCAGCCTGGGTGACAGAGCGAGACCCTGTCTTAAAAAAAAAAAAAAAAAAAGATTGGGGCTGGGCACAGTGGCTCACGCCTGTAATCCTAGCACTCTAGGATTAGAGTGAGGGAGGCCGAGGCGGGTGGATCGCTCAAGATCAGGAGTTCAAAACCAGCCTGAGCAAGAGCGAGACCCCGTCTCTACTATAAATAGAAAGAAATCAATTGACCAACTAACATATATATAAAAAAAATTAGCCAGGCATGGTGGTGCATGCCTGTAGTCCCAGCTACTCGGGAGGCTGAGGCAGTAGGATTGCTTGAGCCCAGGAGTTTGAGGTTTCTGTGAGCTAGGATGCCACGGCACTCACTCTAGCCTGGGCAACAAAGCCAGACTCTGCCTCCCAAAAAAAAAAAAGATTGGAAGAAACACGAAAGAATCTGGCAAAGACCATTCCGGTTGGAGCAACCAGCCACAAGGGTTCCAGGTAGGGGAGAGCGAGGCCAGTGTGGTTGAGCAGTGCACTTGGGAGCAAGCCAAGCCTCACTAGCCTTCCACTCCAGCTCAGCAATTGAGATGTTGTCCTGAAGGCAAATCAAATTATAAGTAGAGTAACAAACGGGGGACTGGTGTTTTAGCATGGTCCCCCTGCCAATTGTTGGAAATTTGAAATCAGATAGAAATCTCAAATCGGGAGACCATTTACTCATGCAGCCTTTAGAGAGCCCAGCTAGAGATGGAGCAGCTGGGAATTTCAGCAGCAGTGGGAATAGAGACGATAGAAGAGCTGCGGGAAATGTTTAGGAAGATGTTCAAGAGCGCTGGCAGGACACAATAACTGGCTCTGGGACTGAAGAGAGAGGAGTCAAGTGAGCAGGGACTGGCACCGTAAACAGAGACAGGAGACTGGTCACGAGTAGACGACCCAGGCGGAAGGCAGGGTTGAAAGGCTGAGGTTTGGGGCCGAGGGAGGGGGACCAATATAACAGTCGACTTAGCAAGCAAAGGGAGCCACACAAGTGCTCGAACATATTCAGTCCTTAGTTTACTCAGCCTCTCTGTATTTGTTAATTTTGAGCATCCTCCTTGAAAAGCCCATCTCTGATTTCAATGTTCTACCTCCTCCAGTGTCTTTCAAATCGATGCACTCATCTCTGTCTCGGCTGCCTGCTGCTTCTTCACTTTAGGCCACCCTAATTCCAAGCTCGCAACAGCGACTGTCTCCCAGCCTTCACCTCCACCCAGCTCGCTTCTAACCCTCTTCCAGAAAGAGTGGCAGTCTTTCTAAAACTGAAAGGTGGCCCACGCACCTCCTCAGCAAAGCCTTGCAGGGACTCCCACTGCTGGCAGGATAAGGCCCATTACCCTACACCACCTGGCCACAAGGCCTTAGGGGCTACAGCCCCCAGGCTGCCTCCTGGCCACCACGCACACTCCCTCCCGCAGCAGGGCTCCATCCAGACCCCGTGAGAGGACCCAGGCCCTCCAAAACGCCTCCCATAGCGAACACTGTGTCCCAGCCCAGAAAGCTCTTCACCAAGCTTTCTCCAGCCTTCTAAAGCCAGGTTGGGGTGTGTGCCAGGCCCCTTCATAGCTCAGCATTCTCCATATCTGTGCCCCCAGCAGAATTCTGAGTGCTTTACCTGTATAACCCACAACAACCTTAGGAGATGGATACTACTATCATCCCCATTTTACAAACAAGGGAATGGAGCTACAAAGAGGTTAAATAACTTGTTCAGCAACATGAAGCTACCAACTGGATCCAATCCAGTGAGGTCCCAGGCCCACATCTGTAGCCACCAAGCACAGTGTTTCTTATTCATTGTTTTAACCCTACTGCAGAGCCTGGCTGGTACAATGTTTAGTAATTTTTTCTGATCTCCATGAAGGTTCATATAATTTTCTCATTCAATAAATATTAGGCTCCTACTTCTAAGGCCGCCTGTAAGGATTAACTTGAAATGATCAAATGAAAATGTAATACATTTTGTTAATACAAATTAATACATTTGTTAATTCACATGCTTTCTGGACACTTACTAGTGTGCAGGCACTGGACTTTCTGCAGGAGACGGGGGACAAGGACAGCACCTCTGCCCTCCAGGAGTTCACAGACATGGGGGAAGTCCAAGGTCTCATGCAAAAAAAAAATCACTTTTCCATTCCTCTCGGTTCCTGAAGCCTTCATGGATGATTTATGGCTGCCTTCTCCTACAAATAATTCTACCCAGGAGGCTCCTGAGTATGTCACACTGGAAGCTCCCCGCAGGTAAGGAGGGGAGCAGGGCGGGAAGGTGCAGGGGTGCTGGGCGCTGAGGCTGCAGGCGGGAGAGCGTGGCCAGAAAGAGTTCTGTGGGCTGCACCCACAGCCAAGAGCGAGTGCTGCCATCTGCTGGCCAGAGAGAAGGTCGCCCACACCCATCCTGGTGGTGGGAGGCGGAATCACAGCCAGACTGGGCGGGAAGGGACCTTAGCACAACTTGTTAATTAGAGACAAGGAAACTGATGCGGAGGGACTTGCCCAAGGTCACATAACTGGTTTGTGGCATAGTCAGGACTGGAAACCCACTACAGGGTTTCTGCAAAATCTGATGCATGTAAAATTCAGGCACGTGGAATGTACAGTCTTCAAATTGCAGCCTACTCTTTGCCCACCTCTTCCTCTGTCTCCTTTTCTCTTCTCAGTCTTGGCGGATAACATCACTGTACTTCCCATGATGACCTGCCCTGGCCCTGTCTACCTTCTCCAGCCCAGCCCTGCACAGACTTTTGCTTGGCTTAGTCAGAAGTCAAATGAGATGTGAACGAGGCTTTTGAACTCCTGGAGGGCAAGGATGGCTGGGCACCCCCAGCTTCTCCCTGGAAGGCTTCATCTCCTGGGATGCTAGCAATTCACATGGAAGCCCTGACAAGTGCTCTGGAGGTGGGGAGGACGACGACACTTGAGGACAGTGCAGCCCGTGCAGACTGGACCTCAGATGCTCAGGCTTCTATTTCCTGTCACATGAGGAAAGCTCAATGCCAAACCCCTCTTTTCTACAGGGGGAGCATTGCTCCAGCCTGTCTTCGTGTGAGCACAGCCCCTGTCACTTATGCACCCACCCACTCCCAGCGGGGGAGAGCTCTTTAGGAGGAATGCATGCCCTTTGCTTTGCCTCCAGACCTCGAACAGCAAGTGGGAGACCCCAAGGCCCAGATGGACATCCTCAGATAACTTGGCCTACCTGGGCCAGGCCAAGGCCGCCCTAGCCCAAGGGGCAGTAGGCAAAACAACTTTATGGAGAAAAACGAATTCCTATCCCTTTACCCCCATAGATTACCTTCTAAAGGTGATCCCCAGAAACTGTCTAACACAGCCCCTCTTTTTTATTTTAAATAGATGAAGTAGTGGAGGCCCAGCATGAGGGAAGAAACAACAGAACAAACTTCCATTTGTTCTAATGACGCCCAGCAGGTCGAGTGAGAGAGAATTTTGAGGCAGGGGAGAGTGCTATGAGAAGAGGTTAGAGAGGCAGGCAGGGGCTGGATCATGTACACCAGCGTAAGTAGTTTGGATCTTACTCTGTTTATTAAGTGCAGTGAAAAGACACTGGAGGATTCCAAGCAGGGAGTGCGACATGGTGTAACCCATAGGCTGACTGCGCGTTCTGTGCCAAGAAAGGTTCAGAGAGGGGCAAGAGCGGAAAAAGGAAGACCGTTCAGTTGGTCTGTGGCAATGGCGCCAGCGAGAAACTGAGATGGCTTCGTCTAAGGTGGCAGTGGTGGAGACAAGGAGTGGTTACATCCAGATGTACCCTGGAGGTACCTGGATTTACTGATGGACTGGGAGGGTGTCGAAGAAACAGAAGAGTCAGCAATAACTAGGTTTTGGATTTTGAAGGATTAGTGCCATTTCCTGTGCTGGGGACATTTGAGGAGGGAGCAGTTGGCTAAGGACTGGGCAGGGAGCAGCCCTAGCTCTGTAGAGGGAGAGGAAGCTGGTTGACATATGTTTTAGGGTTTCTTTGGGTTTTTAATTAATAGACTTTACTTTTTAGAGCAGTTTTAGGTTCATAGCATAACTGAGTAGAAGGTACAGAGAGATCCCATATACTCTCCCATCCCCTACCCTCAACATCCCCAGCCAGACTGGTACATGGGTTACAAGTGTTGAACCCACCTTGACTGACACATTGTCACCCAGAGTCTAGAGTCTGGAGTTTACATTAAGGTTCATGCTTGCTGTTGTGCATTCTGCGGGTTTGACATGTCCATCTTAAACAACAAGATTCAGAAATTATGATTAAGTGTAGAGTTTATTTGAGCACAAAGCCTGAGGGTAGCCACCTGGAAGATACCAACTCCAAACAGAGTCAGCATTCCAAACTGGAGAGGTTATGGTTTCACTTATATAGGCAGAGAGAGAGAAATCTTAGAGGGATTACAACATTTTCCACGTGAGACCAGTACGTACATTAATGATTTGATTGGTTATAGATTGGTACATTCCAAGGAAGATTACTTTATTCCTCCACAAGGATGGGAAGTGATCTAAAGGGGTCTTATCTCTGGTGCCATTTGGTCCTCCTAATTATTTATAGGAAGGAAAAAAAAGGCAGAAGTTGCAGCTGAATGCCACATAGCCACATGCCTCTCAAGGCTCAGAATAATTTAAAATTCCAACAGCTTTAAGTTTGAGTTATTTAATTTCACAGAATAAATGTATAATTATGTGTATCCACCATTATAGTGATGTACAGAATAGTTTCACTGCCCTAAAATTCCTGTGCTCCTCCTCTTCATCCTTTCCTCCTTCCACACCCTGGCAACCACTAATCTTTATGTCTCCAGGACAGTTTTGCCTTTTCTAGAATGTCACATAGATGGAACCACACAGTCTGTAGCCTTTTCAGACTGGCTCCTTTCACTTAGTAATATGCATTTAAGGTTCCTTGATGTCTTTTCAAAGCTTGATAGGTCATTTCTTTTTAGCATTGAATAATATTTCATTGTCTGGATTTATCACAGTCTTTTTTATTCATTCACTTACTGAGGGACATCTTGGTTGCATTCAACTTTTTTTTTTTTCCTTAGATCAATGAAGATGCATTCAAGTTTTGACAATTGTAAATAAAGTTGCTATGAACGTCCATGTGCAGGGGTTTTTGTTTTCAGCTCCTTTGGCTAGATACCAAGGAGTGTGATTGCTGGATCATGTGGTAAGAGTATGTTTAGTTTTGTAAGAAACTGCAAAACTGTCTTCCAAAGTAGCTGTACCATTTTGCATTCCCACCAGCAATGAATGAGAGTTTCTGTTGTTCTGTTATCAGTGTTTTAGAGTTTTGGACATTCAAATAGATATGTAATATGCTTTAGTATTTTAGTAATTTAGGAGATAAACAATTCATCTCAGAAATCCTCAAACTCATTAGCACTATCTACCCATAGGACCAAAGTCAGAGCACAGACTGGTGTTGTTGAGCTACAAAAAAATCTGAACATTTGCCTGCAGCTCACAGAGAGCTCTGGGGCGGGCTGAGACTCAGGCTTGTGGGCAGCTCTTGGGCAGCTGAGCATGAACCACGCTAAGATGGTAAGGGCAGAACCCGAGTACGATCCCCTGACCCTTTGTTCAACTAATGCAAAGTAGCAACCAGAAGATGCTAAACTCTAAGGAGAGTACTCGATATCATTATCACTATCTGCAGTTACAACCAGGAAGGCCTAACACAGGATGTAGAATATTTAAAGAAAGTAAAAATTGTAAGCTAATAATGAAGGCATATACTAGAGATAAAGGCCACCACCCAGAAAAAGCTCACAAAGGCTAACTTGCTTTGCCCACCAGCATTTATACACATATTTGATTTTAGTTTACTTCTCTCTCACTTGCTAATAGCAGACCACATACTTCTCTGCATCCTGTATGTACCAGCTGTTCTCTTTAAAGAAGAAAAACAGACTGTATAAGTACAGGATGGGGAGAATTTGTTAGAATACCTGTGATTGTATTTTTTTTTTCTTTTTTTGCTAATCTTCTCTGTATCGTTCCAATTTTAGTATATGTGCTGCCGAAGCAAGCACATGTTTTAAATTCTTTATACATTAACTCATGTAAGGCTGGGCACGGTGGCTTACGCCTGTAATCCTAGCTTTCTGGGAGGCCGAGGTGGGCGGATTGCTCGAGGTCAGGAGTTCGAAACCAGCCTGAGCAAGAGCAAGACCCCGTCTCTACTATAAATAGAAATAAATTAATTGGCCAACTAACATATATAGAAAAAATTAGCTAGGCGTGGAGGCACATGCCTGTTAGTCCCAGCTACTCGGGAGGCTGAGGCAGTAGGATCGCTTGAGCCCAGGAGTTTGAGGTTGCTGTGAGCTAGGCTGACGCCACTGGCACTCACTGTAGCCTTGGCAACAAAGCGAGACTCTGTCTCAAAAAAAACAAAAAACAAAAAAAACCTTAAAACTCCATGAGGTATGTACTATTAATATTTCCATTTACAGATGTGGAAACTAAAGCACAGATAAAAGTGGGCAATTTGGGATTATTTTCCAGTCAACTGGGAGATGTCCATAGTGACCCCAAAAATGGCAGCCACAAGAGTGAAGGTGCGTCAGTGGTTTTAATGGGACTTTCATAGGCAGGACTAGAGAACTAAGAGTCCCCTTGCAGCCCAGGTTGGCCATTCCATATGGAACTCATATATAAAAGAAATAGAGATAAATTTGAGCATATTCAGAGAAAGGTGACCAGGTGCTATTTGTCATACTGTGCTACCTCCAAAAGATTTAGCAGCTGGACATTTAAAAATAACATTTTCAGTTTAATACATTAACTAGAAACACATCTGCCATGACACAGGCTGTTGCGCCATCTCGTGTTTCGTGTTTTCTCATACGATACAATTTTGCACGGGCCGAAACAAACAGGTCAAGCTAAAACAACATGAAGGGGGAAAGGCGCTTTTTGCAAAGTTAGGGGAAAGTAAAGCATGACACTGCTGACCCTGCTTGACCCCTCCAGAAAGAGGAGAAACCAGTGTGTCTGGTTCTGTGCCTGGAACAGAAGAGAGAACAGCAGGAGCCTGGAGGCCCGGCTACAGAGAAAGGTCAATAACAGAGAACAAACGGCAAAGGCTTGGTTCTTGCCAAAATCTTTGTTCTTTTCATGAAATGTTAGAAAGGATTGTCCAAGATATTAACTCTCATCAGGAATTTGTTTCTTTGAACCTCCTGCATGTTTACCTTGCCTGATAAAATTTTGTCCCACGACGGGAGACTGCGGACTGTTTGAGGCCAGTGGGCCTCTACGAACTCGGCGTTTGAGTACCACCATTCCTGGGAGGAGGGAAAGAGAACAAAGAAATGGTGCTCCTTCACTTGTGCCATCGAAAGTGGTCCCACACCAGGCGTGGTGAAATGTCCTCGAGCTTTTAAAACTGCGTGAACCCACAGGCAAAAATGGATCTCGCTGCCCAGAGGAGGCCACTGACGTACGCCTCTTTAGATAAACACAGACAGTTGTGCGTTCATTCACTCACTCAATAAAAACCGAGTAAGAGGCGCTGCGCTGGGACGACGTGTGGTTTTTGCTTTCAAAGAACTCACATCCTTGAGGGGAGGAAGACATGCAAACAAATGGAACACCAAGTGGAAAGTGGCCACAGGAGGGGCAGAGAGAGACCTGCTCCAGAAGATTTGGACGAGGGAAGAGAGTCCATGAGAACTTAAAGGGGAAGAGGAGGCTCACATACTAGAGCTATGGACATGTCACCCTTTTGGTAAGAATCTAGAAAGGCCTATAATGACTGCTGTGGTCTGAATTTGGCATCCCCCAAAATCCATGTGTTGGAACTAAACCCCTAAGGTAATGTATTAAGAGGTGGTAATTACCTTTGGGTGGTAATTAGGTCATGAGGGCTCTCCCCTCCTGGATGGGATTCGTGCCCATATAAAAGGGTCTGAGCGAGTGAGTCTTCCCCTCTCATCCTTCTAGAATGTGAGGGCACAGCAAGAGGTACCATCTATGAGGAATGGGCTCTCACCAGATATCAAATCTCCAGTACCTTGATTGTGGACTTCTCAGCCTCTAAAACTGTGAGCAGTAAATTTCTATTGTTCATAAATTACCCAGCCTAAGATATTTTGTTATGGCAGCCCCAACAAAATTTTTACCGGGCAACAAGACCTTCAATGCCTGGTGAAACCTAACCAGGCAGTGGGATTCTGGAGCTTCCTTATAAGGGTGAGCACCCCACACACCCCAGCTTGCAACCTGGTGATACACACTTTGCTCATGCTCAGCCAGCTTTGCTCCAGCACATTCCCCTGTGTTTCGGAGAGCTGCAGGGCTGTGTTCAGGAGGAGGTCACAGTTATGCCCATCTCCCATGAGTATACAGATATAGGCCATCAGGTGGTAGAGCCTCGGGTAAAAAATAGGGCCAGTGGTATTTTGAGCCGCCAGGCTCTCCAAGTTCTAAAGAGAAAAAAACAGTATGTCAGAATTAGACAGGTGTCCTTGCCTGCAAAGGTATTTCCTCCACAGATGATCTGGGACTATTTCAAGTATAAAGCAATCAAGTGACAAAGTACATTACAGAAACACACAGAGTAAGTATTGGAGATAAGATAGTACATGTCAGGTGGAATAGCCCCCATGGTCCACCCAAATCAGAAACTGACATGAGAGGACCCATCAATACTTCTTTGCAACAACTTTTTTTTTTTTTTTTTTTGAGACAGAGTCTCACTTTGTTGCCCAGGCTAGAGTGAGTGCCGTGGCGTCAGCCTAGCTCACAGCAACCTCAAACTCCTGGGCTCAAGCCATCCTGCTGCCTCAGCCTCCCGAGTAGCTGGGACTACAGGCATGCACCACCATGCCCAGCTAATTTTTTGTATATATATATTTTTAGTTGGCCAATTAATTTCTTTCTATTTTTAGTAGAGTCGGAGTCTCGCTCAGGCTGGTTTCAAACTCCTGACCTCGAGCGATCCGCCCGCCTGGGCCTCCCAGAGTGCTAGGATTACAGGCGTGAGCCACCGCGCCCGGCCGCCCGGCCACAACTTTTTTTTTTTTTTAAACATACTTTCTTCTGATTATTAAACAGGGGGAAAATCGGCCAGTTCTGCGTGTAAGGGGCTTGTAAATCACCATTTGGCCCTAGAAACAAGTAAAAATCTTAACAGACTGAAAAATCAGGGAGGTGAGAACACAGGGCGAACTGCTGCCCTCAGGACTGGGGAGCCACACAGATGGATACAGGGAGCCACAGCTTATCAGAGCGGAGACTTACGAGTGGAAACCACTGTGGGCACCAGCGCCCAGGCGGGGAAACCTGAACTGTAACTGAGGAATTACTGAAGACTCAAAATGGACAAGTCTGTGAGTTAAAAACCCCAGGGGGAAGAGGATTCTGGAAAGATGGCAGAGTAGAAAGTAGCAGGTATCTGCATCCCCACCTAAACAATAGACTGGCAGAATCTGTCAGAATATAACTATTTTAGAACTTTGGGGTCTACTAAAGGCTTGTAACTGCCAGAGGAAGGCTTGGATGGTAAGTTAAAGTTAATTTCAGTCAATTTCAGCTGTCAGCACAGTAGCACTACTTTTTCCCTCACCCCGGCCCTGTAGCAGAGAGCTGTGCACATGTTCCTGAAGCAACTTGCACACAATTTGAGGGAATCAGGGTGGGCAAAAGGGACCCTCCCCTAAATATCAGGATCTGTGCTTTGATCACTTATCTGCTTCTGATCAAAGAGGCACAGACAACGAGGCAGGCAGCCTTTGTTGTTATACCCTTTCATCCCTCTGTCATAAGCCCCTTTCCCTCTGGCTGAAGTGACTTCTGGGGATTTCAAAGGAATGCCCCTCAGCCACTTTCCCGTTTCTCTTTTTCCCCTTTGAGAGCCACGCATCAAATACTAGGACATTCCAAAGCAAACGCCTATACGGGGAAAATTAGAAAGTGACTCTGGGTGCACGGGGAAAGGCACAGGCTCAGAAAAGACTTCAGAAGACCTTAAGCAGATCTTTGCTACAAAAATAAGCTACAAAAATAAAAAACCAAAAACAGTGACAACAATAACAACAAAAACACAGCAAATCCTGGAGAAGAGCGAGACTCTGATACCTAGAGCTGCTGTATAATTAAATTCAAATGTCTAGTTTTTAGCAAAATAATCACAAGGCATACAAAGAAACAGCAAAGCATGGCCCACTCAAAGGAAAAAAAAATCAACGGAAACTGTCCCTGAAAAAGATCTGATGCCAGATATCCTAGATGAAGACGGTGAAACAACTCTTAGAGATGATCAAAGAACTAAAAGAAGATACAAAGTCAAGAAAAAACGATGTATGCACCGGCGCGGTGGCTCATGCCTGTAATCCTAGCACTCTGGGAGGCCAAGGCGGGCGGATTGCTCGAGGTCAGGAGTTCAAAACCAGCCTGAGCAAGACCCCGTCTCTACTAAAAATAGAAAGAAAGTAATTGGCCAACTAAAAATATATATACAAAAAATTGGCCGGGCGCGGTGGCTCAAGCCTGTAATCCTAGCTCTCTGGGAGGCCGAGGTGGGCAGATCGTTTGAGCTCAGGAGTTTGAGACCAGCCTGAGCAAGAGCGAGACCCCATCTCTACTATAAATAGAAAGAAATTAATTGGCCAACTAAAATATATATAGAAAAAATTAGCAGGGCATGGTGGCACAATGCCTGTAGTCCCAGCTACTTGGGAGGCTGAGGCAGCAGGATTGCTTGAGCCCAGGAGTTTGAGGTTGCTGTGAGCTAGGCTGATGCCACGGCACTCACTCTAGCCTGGGCAATAAAGTGAAACTCTGTCTCAAAAAAAAAAATAATAATAAATAAATAAATAAGTAAATAAAAATATATATACAAAAAATTAACCGGGCATGGTGGCGCATGCCTGTAGTCCCAGCTACTCGGGAGGCTGAGGCAGAGGATTGCTTGAGACGGGGAGTTTGAGGTTGCTGTGAGCTAGGCTGATGCCACGGCACTCACTCTTGCCTGGGCAACAAAGCAAGACTCTGTCTCAAAAAAATACAAAAATAAAAATGATCTATGAACGAAATGGAAATATCAACAAAGTGACAGAAAACCTAAAAAGAAATCAAAAATAAATTCTGAAGGTGAAAAGTTCAATAACTGAAATAAAAAAATGTGTTAGAAGGATTCAAAAGCAGATTTGAATAGGCAAAAGAAAGAATCAGCAAACTTGAGGATATGACAATGGAAGATATTGAGTCTGAGGAACAGAAAAAAGATTGATGAGAAGTGAACAAAGCCTAAGGGACCTGTGGGATACCAACAAGCAAACCAACAAATGCATCGAGGAAGTCCCTGAAGGAGAAAAGAGAGAGAAAAGAGCACATTTGAAGAAATAATGGCTGAAAACTTCCCAAATTTGAAAAAAGACACAACTATAAATATCCAAGAAGCTCAACAAACTCCAAGTAAGATGAACCCATACTGAGACAGATTATAAGCAACTCATCATATATAACGATCCTCAATAAGATTATTAGCAGATTTCTCATCAGAAAATTTGTAGGCCAGAAGGTGGCAGGCCAACATATTTCAAGTGCTAAAAGTAAAAAAACAAAACAAAACAAAAACTATCAACCAAGAATGCTATATCTGGCAAAATGTCCTCCAAAAGTGAGGGAGAAATTAAGACATTCTCAAATAAACAAAAGCAGAGACTATTTCTTACCACTAAGACTTCCCTGAAAGAAATGCTCAAAGAAAAAGAAGAAAGAGAGAAAGAAATGCTCAAGGGAGTTCTGTAGGGTAAAATGAAAGAACTCTTGAAGTTGTATGGAGAAATAAAGATCTTGGCCGGGTGCGGTGGCTCACGCCTGTAATCCTAGCACTGTGGGAGGCCGAGGTGGGTAGATCGCTCAAGGTTAGGAGTTCAAAACCAGCTTGAGCACGAGTGAGATCCTGTCTCTACTATAAATAGAAAGAAATTAATTGGCCAACTAAAAATATATAGAAAAAATTAGCCGGGCACGGTGGCACATGCCTGTAGTCCCAGCTACTCAGGAGGCTGAGGCAGGAGGATCACTTGAGCCCAGGAGTTTGAGGTTGCTGTGAGCTAGGCTGATGCCACGGCACTCTAGCCTGGGCAACAAAGTGAGACTCTGTCTCAAAAAACAAAAACAAAAAATAAAAAAAGATCTTATTAAAGGTAAATATATGGACAATTATAAAAGCTAGTATTATTGCAACGATTTATAAGTGCATTTTTTTGTTTTCTACATCATTTAAGAGATTAGTATGTTAAAAAATTATTAGCCTAAAAGCTAGTATTGCTAGTAATTTGTGTTTAAAGGAAAGCACAAAAACGAGGTTTATTGAGGAGAGAAAGATAGGATTATAGGGCAAGAGCAAGCAAGATATAGGTTTACAGAGCATGATACACATGCCACAGATGACAACAACACCCACTGTAGCAACAAGAAGGGTATTGCTAGTATTGTTACTTTGATTTGTAACTCCACATTTTGTTTTCTACATAATTTAAGAGACTAATCATTTAAAAGAATTATTAGTTTATGTTTTTGGGGTACACAATGTATAAAAATGTTATTTTGTAACATCAACAACCAAAATGGGTGGGAAGTTATTAAAGGAGCAAAGTTTTTATATCTTACTAAAGTTTGCTTTAGGATATTAAATATAATCCTCATGGTAACCATAAAGAAATAGCTATAGAATATATACAAAAGAAAATGGGGGGAAATTTTAAATGTTTCATTATGAAAAAAATCAACTAACACAAAAGAAGACAGTAATGCAGGACATGAGGCACAAAAAAACTATAAGGCGTACAGAAAACAAATACCAAAATGACAAGAATCCCTCTTTATCATAATTGCTTTAAATGTAAATAGATTAAACTCCCCAATAAAAAACAGATTGGCAGAATGGATTTTCAAAAACATAATCCAATTATATACTACAAAAGATTTGCTTTCAATCCAAAGACACAAACAGATTGAAAGTGAAAGGATGGAAAGAGATATTCCATGCAAATAGTAACCAAAATAGAGCAGGGGTAGCCAGACTAATATCAGACAAAATAGACTTTAAATTAAGAAAAAAAAAAAAAAAGCTTACAAGAGGCAAGAAGGACATTATATGTTAGTAAAAGTTTCGATACACCAAAAAGACATGACAATTATAAACATTATAAACATTTATGTACTTAATTAGAAGATCACCAAAATATATGAAGCAAAACTCACAGATTGATGGTAGAATCAGAGAGTTCTACAATAATAGTTGGAGACTTCAGTAACCTTCTCCCAATAATGGAGAGAACAACCAAATAGAAGATAAGAAATAGAGGACTTAACACAATAAACCAGCTGGATCTAACAAACATACACACAATGGGTACAGAGTTCCAGTTTTACAAGGTGGAGAGTTATGGAGTCAAAGGATTGTGAATGTATTTAATACCACCAAATTACAAATTTAAGAATGGTTAAGACAGTAAATTTTATGTTATGTTTATTTGACCACAATTTTTAAAATTGGACCAACAAAAATGCCAACAACGCTTCCAGATAGGCCCCCACACTTTTGTGAGTTTTACCTCCAGGAGTTCAACCAGAATCTCAGGTAAATATTCGAGAAAAATTCGCTCATACTTCCAGCAGAGGGAGAGGAAAGTAAACCATTCTAAAAGAGCCAGAGCACTCTGTTCTTCTTAACAAAGTTTGCCTTCAGGAGAAACTATTTAACCAGAGCCTAACCTACCTGGCAGGGGGTGGTGGTGGATAGGTGGGGAATACCCAACTGAGCTCTAGCTCTCCTGTCCCACCCGAGGGGGGAAGGGACCAAAAAGCTTTTGTGAAGTTCTTAGTCCAGAAGAATAGGCTCACTAAAAGACTGAGCCCTAATCACAAGACTATAGAATGCTTTCTCTCCGCCAACACCTTACTATCACATTACTAAAGATCTATTTATATCAAGTCCTTTTAATCAAGAAAAATTACAAGGCATACTAAAAGGCAAAAAACACAGTTTGAAGAGATAGAGCAAGCATCAAACATGGCAAGGATGTTTTGAATTATCAGACTGGGAATTTAAAACAACTACGATTGGCTAGGCGTGGTGGCTCACCCCTGTAATCCTGGCACTCTGGGAGGCCGAGGCAGGTGGATCACTCAGGGTCAGGAGTTTGAAACCAGCCTGAGCAAGAGTGAGACCCTGTCTCTACTAGACATAGAAAGAAATTAATTGGCCAACTAAAAATATATAGAAAAACTTGGCCAGGCATGGTGGCACATGCCTGTAGTCCCAGCTACTTGGGAGGCTGAGGCAGCAGGATTGCTTGAGCCCAGGAGATTGAGGTTGCTGTGAGCTAGGCTGACGCCACGGCACTCACTCTAGCCTGGGCAACAAAGTGAGACTCTGTCTCAAAATACATAAATAAATAAATAAAACAACTACGATTAATATGCTAAGAGCTTTAATGAATGAAGTAGAGAGCATGCAAGGGCAATATAAGCAGAGAGGTGGAAATCCTAAGAAAGAATCGAAAAGAGGTATTAGAAATCAAAAACACTTTAAGAGAAATGAAGAATGTCTTTGATGGGCTTAACAGACTGGACACAGCTGAGGAAAGAATTTCTGAGCTTAAGGCTGTATTAATACAAACCTACAAATCTGGAAAGCAAACAAAGACTGAAAAAAAAATAACAGAATATTCAAGGACTATACAAGTACTTATACTATGAGACAAGTACAAAAGGTATATAACACATGCAAAATGGAAATACCAGAAGGAGAAGAAAGAGAAAAGAAATATTAGAAAAAATAAAGACTGAGAATTTCTCCAAATTAAGGTCAGACATAAACCTAGAGATCCAGGAAGTTCAGAGAACACTATGCAGAATAAATGCCAAAAAAAAAAAAAAAAAAAAGGCATATCATTTTTAAACTACGGAAAATCAAAGATAAAAAAAAAAAAATCCTGAAAGAAGCCAGGGGCAGGGAGACAGCATCTTACTTATAGTGGAACAATTTCATTTGACTTTTCCTCAGAAACCATGCAAGTAAGGAGAGAAGCATGACGTATTTTACAGTGTTGAGAGAGAGAGAAAAAAAAAAACAACCCCACTAACCTAGAATTCTGTACCCTGTGAAAATATCCTTCAAAATTGGCAACAAAATACTTTCTCAGACAAACTAAAATTGAGGGAAATCGTTGCCAGTAGATGTGCCTTGCAAGAAACATTAAAAGAAATTCTTTAGAATTTAGGAAATTCTTTAGAATTTCAGGAAAATATACAAGTCAGAAACTTGGATCTACATGAAGAAAGGAAGGGCATCAAAGAGGGAATTAGTGAAGGTGAAATAAAACTTTTCTTTTCATTATTCTTAATTTATCTAACATATAAGTTTGTTCAAAACAATAATAGCAACGATATGTTCAATTATGTATGCTTATGCATACATCAAGTACATCTTTGAGCAGAGATTCCAGCCAAGCCCACCCAGACTTCTGACCTGCCAAACTGTGAGATGAGAAGTGGGGGTGTTGTAAGCTGTTTGGTTTGTGGTGATTTGTAACGCAGCAATAGAGCACTAACACACCTGTGCTCAGTTTTTTACAAGAACAAGGCAAACAAGCGTCAAGCCGAAACCAGAGGGTTAGCCCTTCATTCTCTCAGGGGCCTGCCCCTGTCAGGCTGTAAATCTACAGAAGCAGGCACCACGTCTAATATGCTCGCTCCTACAGCCCAGACACCTATTATCTGGTGCTTAATATATGAGAGTTGAATTTATATTTATTTATTTATTTATTTATTTATTTATTTATTTATTTATTTATTTATTTTTGAGAGAGTCTCTCACTCTGTTGCCCAGGCTAGAGTGCCGTGGCGTCAGCCTAGCTCACAGCAACGTCAAACTCCTGGGCTCAAGCGATCCTCCTGCCCCAGCCTCCCAGGTAGCTGGGACTACAGGCATGTGCCACCATGCCCGGCTAATTTTTTCTATATATTTTTAGTTGGCCAATTAATTTCCTTCTATTTTTAGTAGAGACGGGGGGTCTCACTCTTGCTCAGGCCAGTTTCGAACTCCTGACCTTGAGCGATCCTCCCACCTCGGCATCCCAGAGTGTTAGGATTACAGGTGTGAGCCACCACACCCGGCCGAATTTTAAAAATTGTTGTGTGCAGAGATTTATCTATCACAGCAATAGCAGAAAAATACTACAGAAAAGTTCTATCCAAGAATAATTGGACTATATTATAATCTAATAATATATTCATAAGATAAAATACTATGATTCCTTTTAATTAGTAGTGTGAAAAGCAATGTAATGACATGGAAATTACAATATATGTAATATCAAATTATAAAATGGAAATGAGCATGCACAAACATAGAAAAAAACCTGAAAAGTGGTATCTCAATGTATAAAAAGTAGTTCTCTCTGATTATCAAGCTTATGGGAAGTTTATATGTTTTTCTTTATAATTTTGAGGAGGTGTCTTCAAAAACTATTATAAGCATGTATAAATTCCGTAATCAGAAAATAATTCTCACAGGAGGTAGACAGAAATGCATTCAAGGAGTGATTTATACTGGAAACTGCAAAACAAGCCTCACCTTGAGCATGTCAACGCCGTTCTCCTGGGCATTCTCAATCTGTTCTTCCATTTGTTTTTGAAGGTGGAGAACTTTCCCCTCCATGTACCTGGAGATTCCTTGGCAGTAAAGAATTGTTGGAGTTCTTCTTGGCACCAGATGTTTAGCTCTACTGAAAAATATGTGAAAGTTGTCCCAATCCTGAAGTCTAGCATACCTGTACCACCAGAGGAGAATAAGAAAAATCAGTATCACTCCTGGAATGGGCTGATTTGCTGAAATGGCTTCTCTCTAGATGTGTCGCTTCCCACACTGGGGTCTCTGGAAGTCTGCCTCCTGCCCAGCCCCACTCCACTCTCCCTAAAAAAAAAAGCAGTAAATTCTGTGACATGGAGCAAGGAAAGAGTAGAATTTTTTGATGACTTAAGATGAACAGAATTCTTGGGGACACCCAGGTAATAGTAGCCACCTTGTATTTCACCCTTTGGATTTTTTAGATTAAAAAGTGAGGCAGATGAGATACTTGGCACTGTAAATTCTAGGGTTTGAAGATGCTGCTCCGATTCCAGAGAGAGAGAGTGTAGGCCCGTGCTACCCAAAGTGTACCACAGACTGGCATCATCAGTAACACCTGGGTCCTGCTTATTAGTGCAAATTCTCTGGTCCAACCCAGATCCACGGAGTCTGACAGACTCTGCAGGCGTGGAATTGCTGGGATAACACGCTCACTAGGTGAGCCTTATGCCCAGTAACATGTGAGAAGGATTTGCCTAGGACACAGCTGTTGTAAGAACTCTCCAGCTAAGATAGAAAAGAATAAGAAATTAGGTTGATTTTTGGACTTTACATTCCTTCATTTTTAACTCACATGGGCAAGTTAATTTGACTTTGAACTTTAACTGGCAAGGGTAATTAACTTTTGGATTTTAATATCTCCCAATTAATTTTATAATAAAAAGGAGGTTCTATTCAAATTTGGAGCTGCTCTCATTTGTAACATTTTGTATAGGAATGTCTCCACATTGTCATTTTTTTTTTTTTTTTGAGACAGAGTCTCACTCTGTTGCCTGGGCTAGAGTGCTGTGGCGTTGGCCTAGCTCACGGCAACCTTAGATTCCTGGACTCAAGCAGTCCTCCTGCCTCAGTCTCCCAAGCTCTCTGGGAGGCTGAGGCAGGAGAATAGCTTGAGCTCAGGAATTCAAGACCAGCCTGAGCAGGAGTGAGACGCTATCTCCACTAAAAATGGAAAATGAGCCGGGCATGGTGGCGTGGGTCTGTAGTCCCAGCTACTCAGGAGGCTGAGGCAGGAGGACCGCTTGAGCCCAAGAGTTTGAAGTTGCAGTGAGCTAGGCTAACACCACAGCACTGTACCTGGGGCGACAGTCCAAGACTCTGTCTCAAAAAAATAAATAAATAAATAAGAAAAGAAAAGAAAAAAGAGCCAGTGAAGCCACCCAGGAATATGGTACTGATCTGCTCTCTGCCACATTGTACAAAGAGGCCTGCCTTGATGTGGGGAGACCTGCAGTTTTCCAGAACTTTCTGCTGCTGAGTGGGTAAGTCTAATTTTGGGGCTCAATATTAGGAAGCCCACTTGTGTGCTAGGTTTATCCATAGTGTTTTTCCATTGATTAGATCTGGGTGAGTATAGGCAGGCAAGTGGTGCTGTTTATTAGCCTTCCTTAAACCCCAGCACTTTTCAGAAGCAAGTCATCTTTATTTATCCCAGCATCATCAAAACATAATATGTTTGTAATAAATGTTCATTGCATTGAATATAATTGAGACATCACTTTTCTGTCCTTGCTTGTAGGGGATGAACTACTTGATCCCTAAGGTGTCTTTCAGGCCAGTATTCTCTGATGCCTTTAAGCTGTCTCATGTATAAATTATGAATACTTTCCTTTCTTTAAAAAAATTTTTTATAGAACTCTTCTTCAGGATTCACCATTTTTACTTTGGGAATTTAGTGATATGCAATACATTGTTACCAGATAGCTACAGATGAATAAAGTGCCAGGAGGAGTCCACTTTGGAACTTGAGGATTCTGTGGTCTTCATTTTGGGATATGAAATCCAAACATTCTTCAAATCGTCTATAAACAAAGCCTAAAAGAGAGAAATGGGTGAAATTTGCTCATGAGTGGGTGATCATCTTTCAGGCTATCCATTCCCAGTAGAATTTTCCACTGCAGGGAGCGTAGTCTCTGATTACTTCATAAATCCAAAGGGTCCCATGGATTGCAACAAGCATGTAACTGAATTGCCCGTGTTTGTGAGTCCTAGCTATTGTGGAATGTTATGCATATATAATATAATTCCGTGGTTTAGACCAGGCAGGTGGGTTTAAACCACCCCTTCCTGGCCAAAGTGCAAGGAGTTGGCCTTGGTGCAGCCTAGGGCTTCTGTCTTCCCACCCATGCTTCCCCTGTCGACAGCAATAGTTGCATCCCCTTTCAAAATCATATATGGGAAAAACAATCCCCAGGTTGGTCCCTCTGTTTTAATGTGTACACTTCAAGTGACCTACTTGGTGTCACTGGAAGGTTATCGGGAAAGAACTTGTTTTCCAAATCACCCACAGCTACCAGCCTGGAACTCTCACCATTAGCAATCCAATCCTTCGTTCTAAAGCATGAAGTCTCTAAGTACATCCTGCTAAAAATTAAACACCCCTAGTAAAAGGCACATGGTAAGACAGCGTCAGTGACTATTACCTATGTGTAAAGTTATCTGACGGTTTAACTGGCAGCTTATACCCAACAGGTTCCTCCAGATTTCATTCCCCTTCTCGCTGCTCCCTTTTAATCTTTACACCTGCTAGACAGCTCCTCAGCTCACACCATTAGGCTCCCTTCATCCCTGCCCTATAAGTCCACCCAGCCAGAACCCTAGTGGTCCCAAAGCCCTGGCCCTGCCACAACACACCAGCATAGGAGCCACATCTCCAAGTTCTTTTACACTCCAAACCCAGTCTTACCAGCATAAAGCATGATGTCCAAGCAGACAAGATAGAAAAATGCCTTGCTGAAGATGTGTTCTTCCTCTATGGAGAGATCCCACAGCCACTCTAGCACCTGGATCAATTGCTTGTACCTGTGGAAGAGAAAAGGTGGTGGCATTAAGAAGCAGTGGAGAGGAGAGGCTGAAGGCCAGTCCTGGTCTAGTTTTGATCCCGTGCAGTAATTCAGAACCAAATGCAATCCTATTTTTTTTTTTTTTTTTGAAACAGAGTCTCACTTTGTTGCCCAGGCTAGAGTGAGTGCCATGGCGTCAGCCTAGCTCACAGCAACCTCAATCTCCTGGACTCAAGCAATCCTCCTGCCTCAGCCTCCCACATAGCTGGGACTACAGGCATGTGCCACCATGTCCGGCTAATTGTTTTTCTATATATATTAGTTGGCCAATTAATTTCTATTTATAGTAGAGACGGGGTCTCGCTCTTGCTCAGGCTGGTTTTGAACTCCTGACCTTGAGCAATCCTCCCGCCTTGGCCTCCCAGAGGCCTGTAATCCTCTCCTAGGATTACAGGCGTGAGCCACCGCGCCCGGCCCAAATGCAATTCTTAAACAGACTTTAAACCCACCCCTACTCAGGACTGGAACATCTCAAATTGGCTGTTTTGTTCGAATTGTTCTTTCATGGAGTCTCTATATTAGGGTGACCAGAGCCAGGCCAAACCGGGCTGGACCTCAAGTCCTGGTTGCTATTCTCTGGTCATTTGCCTCCCTGTTAACTCTTTCCCTTTCTTTCCACTTGGCAGGGGTGGCAGCCAACCCCCACCATGGGGACAACTGTCTGACTCCCTTCTGGTCATTGGCCAGAGCAACCAGATCAGAGAGGATGCACCTGGAAGAATTCTGTTAAAAAAGCCTCACTATCCAAAGGTAAAGGATGATTATTATCAGTTATATCATCTTCCTGCAAACTACTCCCTTCCCTACCCTACAGCCAGAATAAAGTGATAATATTGCTTCTTCCTGCTAACACTGGAAAATGCTTTAAGATAAATACCTGCATTTCAAGAAGAAAGATTTACTAAGTCTGCAGAGGATCATATAGTACTTGTTGTAATTCCGGAGCCGTACCCACATCTTACAGGCTCGAGAGGCTGGGAAGAAAACAATTCCAGTGTATTTGGGGGCTTCACTTGTATCTTCATATCCCTCCTTGCCCAGCCAGCCCTTACCTAACTCAATGGACAAGTCCAGGTGTCCCATTAGGAGCTTGATGTAGCTCAGTGTATCAGCCATGTATGCCACGATTTCAATGCCCTCGCCTTTCATGGGGAGGTTGAAGACCTGCTCCATGGCCAGGATTTCATATTTGAACCACACATCTGGGTAGCCGTCCAGGTGGTGGTACAGCGAATAGTCCAGGTAAGCCTTAATGATCTGAAGAGGCAGAGTAGAGGAGAGAAGGGGGCAAGACTGAGGTGGAACCCAAAGCAGAGAGAGCCCAGGGACATTACTCAATGTCTGCCAGTAAATATTAACATTTGTTTAGTAAGCTTGGGAATGGAACTTACATATAGCAACCCAACTGGGTTTCTGCCGCCTATTCACTGAATCATCCAGGACAATCCCTGCGGCCCCTTGCCCTTGCTCACGGAGTACTTAAATGAAATATAAAACTTTAAATTTCTGTGAAAAATAGAAGCAATAGCTTATATATATGGATATATGATTCCGTGGGACTCCAAAGTGTAAATAATGGCTACCTATTTGTTGAGGGAGTGGATTTGGGGGAGAAGAGGGACTTTCTTTTTTACCTTCTGTGGTGTTCAATTTGTTATACGAAACATGCGTTACTTGTATAATTTAACAAAAAAGGTAGGTTGATTTGGTTGGTTTGCTTTAAAAAAAAACTAAGGAGAACTTCTAAACTTAATTTGAAGATTTAGAGAAGTTGGTTACTCTTTTAACAACTCTTTAAAATGATAAAGTTGCCTCGGTATATAAATGTGTAGAGAAAGGTAAAAAGAAAATAGCCCCTTCTAAGGGAGCAGTTTGGTTCTGTATACAAAAATGACAAGAGAATACATGAAAACTACTTTGAAAAATCCAAACAGGAGAAATTTAGAATCTCTCACGATAGAAGTATTGGACTTTGGGGGCAGTTGGGTAAGGGAAGAATTTTAGATTAGGGACCTTTTTCCTGGAATGCCTCAAATTACACAAAATAACCAGTCTACAAAATCTGTGTTAAAAGCAGGTCCCTGAGTACTTGTTAAACCACAAAGTCTATCTCAGGGAATTCTTTTATTCCTAGTTTAGAACATGCTTCAGATAATGCTACCAGATGGGAAGGATAGCCAGAAATGGTGGTGGGGCAGAGAGAATTGTTGAGCAAATGAGGAATCCAAGGCTGCAATAAAGCGTAGGGACTTCCTGGATTTGGACCAAGACAATGGAGTTCAACTACTTCACTGCATGGGGAAAATATAAAGTCTGGAGGTTACGTGGCTTACCAGTGGTCCCACCACAGGCAGGTGGAGTCCTGGAAACCACTCTCTGGGCTCTCCGCCTCCGTCTTTCTATTCTCCTATGCTGAGGGCCTCATCTGCCTTTGTTTTTTTGGGTTTTTTTCCTGAGACAGAGTCTCACTTTGTTGCCCAGGCTAGAGTGAGTGCCATGGTGTCAGCCTAGCTCGCAGCAACCTCAAACTCCTGGGCTCAATCCCGAGTAGCTGGGACTATAGGCATGCGCCACCATGCCCGGCTAATTTTTTTTATATATATTAGTTGGCCAATTAATTTCTTTCTATTTATAATAGAGACGGGGGGGGGGGGGGGGTCTCGCTCAGGCTGGTTTCGAACTCCTGACCTTGAGCAATCCTCCCGCCTCGGCCTCCCAGAGTGCTAGGATTACAGGCGTGAGCCACCGCGCCCGGCCTGCTTTTGAATACTCAGGCGAAAGCTTCCCCTGCTGTTCTTCCCTCAGCCCCTGCCATCTTGGTAGTAAGTGTCTGATTCACTTTCCAACGTGGCTTTTCCATTTTTATCCTCCCTCCTGCACCCCAACTCCACCACAGTTTTTAGGGGATAGCTACAAATGTGGAGGAAAGGTAAAGTATTTAATTCAATAAATATTTGTTGAGCATTTGCAATGTGCCAAGCACTGACTGCTCTGGGTGCTCAGGATGTGAACAAGACAAGAGAGCAGACAAGGGCCCTGCTCTCATGGGGTCCACGGGATAGCAGGGGAGACAGACCACGAACCAAGAAGGGACAAGCAAGAAAATGTCAAATGGTGATAAAACACACCTATTAAAATAGGGCGACAAGTTAGACAATGGCTACTCTAAATTAGGTGGTCAAGAAGGCCTCACTGAGGAGATGACCTTCGTGCTGGTAAGGAGTAAGCCAGTAGGGGCAGGAGATGGACGCTCCAGACAGAGGGATCATCCAGTGCAAAGTTGGGATTGAATGTCTCTGTTGGAGGAAGCAAAAGAGGGCCCATGGGGCTTGGCTGGGCTTGTGTTCCTTAGTGACAAGGAGTCAGGAGAGGAGGATGGGAGATAGGCAGGGCCCCAAATCTTGATGGGCTTTAAAAATACTATGTATACTGGGAGACCCAGCCTGGATCTACCGAAAGGAATTAGTGCTAGGGACAGACTCCTGGTTAGGAATTTAAGCTCCTCCAACATTTACAGTGCTACTTGGTAATTAATGACTCCAGGAGGAAGGTATTGCCCCAGAAGAGACCCACACTTGATGTCCTTTTATAAAGGAGCCAGGTTACTCTCATTAGATGAGTTGGATTTAATTTACTAATTTCTTGATCTTGTCTACTGGTGTCTTCCTCATCCAATCAGAAGCTTCCCAGTTTATGACCTAGACTAGTGGTTTTCCCAGTTGGCCCCAGGAACCCCAGGGGTCTCTAAGACCCTTTCAGAGAGCACACAAGATCAAAGCTAGTTTAATAATATCATGGCATTATTTATGATAGAAGAATATTGAATGACCATGAAATGGGCAGAAACAAAAACTTCGTGGTTGTCCTGCCTAGCTCACCAGTCAAGGTTATCTCTACCTTTCATCGTCTCTGGACTATTTTACAACTCAGTATATTGTAGAAAATTGGTAATAATATAAATGATATAATTCATTTTCATATGAATGTCAATGTTCAGTGGAATACAAATGATCATTGTCTGTCGCTAGACTAGTTTTGTATCCATTCAGTAAATTGACTTCTCCTTGGAACTAGTTGTAACATCTTACTAATTCTCTCATTGAAAGTTAAATAAAATATTTGCATGTGTACTTTTCATATTTATGTGAGTTATGATTCTATCACTTTTAAAAGAATTGTCCTTAACATTTTTCCCTTTCACCATCATTCTTTTATGAGTATATAGTGGAGTTTTCCCAAGGCAACATATGCCATATTGTGACAGATCGAAGGATAGAGCAGATATGAGAATCTAGTTGTCTTCAATGATGCCAGACATAGATATTTGCAAAAAAATTTAATATACTGCCACACTTCCCATTACATTTTTTGAGAAAATAAAGGTTTAAAAAAAAAAAGAAAATGTTAATTATGTTAATATGTAATGGGTTTATTTTTAAATAAATATTTTTAATTTTCTACTTTTGTTTCTTCTATAATAATAGATACAACTCATATAAATAAAAGCTACTTAGGATCCTCTATAATTTTTAAGAGCACGAAGAGACCCTGGGGAGTTCTGCTGGCCTCGGGAACGTGATCCGGTCAGAAAGGCTTTTATTATTTCCTCATGATTTTGACTCCTAATTGGCTTTCACCAGGCTTTTCTTTCCAAATGAGATTAAGAAGTTTAAAGAGCAGCTACCAAAATACCCTTACCTGGAAATCGTTTTGAGTTTCCAATGCGGTATTCACTTGCATCAAAGCTGCCAGGCGGCCGTAATACTTGTAGTGAAAAAAATAGTTTAAGTTGTAGATCTGACACAGCAAGGAGAAGCAGGCGATTTGCCGGAAAAGTTGTGCTAGCCTCTTCTTCCTGTTAGACGAGGTTAACACAAACGGGACATAGAAAGAAGGTGTAATCGCCGCCATGTTTTAGGGGAGCACAGGTACCCGTATTCTCACTATGGACCCGGGACTCAGTACTGGCTTGACTTTGAGGCCTGACGCCATTACTGACTAACAAGCACATTGAATTTTTTTTTTTTTTTGAGACAGAGTCTCGCTTTGTTGCCCAGGCTAGAGTGAGTGCCGTGGCGTCAGCCTAGCTCACAGCAACCTCAAACTCCTGGGCTCAAGCGATCCTCCTGCCTCAGCCTCCACAGTAGCTGGGACTACAGGCATGCGCCACCATGCCCGGCTAATTTTTTTCTATATGTATTAGTTGGCCAATTAATTTCTTTCTATTTATAGTAGAGACGGGTCTCGCTCTTGCACAGGCTGGTTTCGAACTCCTGACCTCGAGCGATCCACCCGCCTGGGTCTCCCAGAGAGCTAGGATTACAGGCGTGAGCCACCGCGCCCGGCTAGCACATTAAATTTTATGAAGCATGTTTTCTGCTTTGTAGAATGGAGACCATAACACCTACTTTATGATAATTAAGATATTTATCACCTGTCCCATGTCAGGTAATTGCTAGTTTAATGAAGCTATTTAAAAAGCACATTGATATCATTCATCACATTTGATTCTGGTGACAAACCTATAAGAAAGGAGGGAATAATGAACCCCATTTTACATATGGGGAAGGTGAGACTCAGGTTAAGTAATTAACACAAAGTCACACAGCCAGAATGTGGTGGTGCCAGGACTCAAGCGCCGCCCACCTCCAGCCTGCAGTATTTCCTCCATCGCACGCTGCCTATAGGGGCTGAGTCTCAGCTCAACACAGGAAATGAGCATTTTAAACAATTACACTCCATCAGTGGAACGGAATGTGGCAGGAGGTGGTGAACATGCAGTGCTGGAAGTATTCAAGGAGAGGATGGATGACCTTCCACAAAGACTTTTTGGGTTTTCAGTACCAGTCTCAACAGGCCATTTAGCTGATAATGTAACCCAAAAATCCGCTACGCATGTGATTAAAAAACAGGAGCCTCCATAAGATGGCTGCAATATTAGTAATTTAACAAAACCAAGGAAACAAAATGTAATTAGAAATATTTCTCAAAAGGCAGGCTTAAAGATGAGAAGGAAGGAGGAAAGAGGTATTAGAGATGCTAAAGAATTGCGGGTATTTTAGTTGAGATATTGATGACATTGAGTCTGTTGTGCAAATGAACCTTTTTAAAGGTTCTAAGGAAACATGAGCAGAGTGAATCACTTCTAATATAGAGCATTCATGAAGGCCGGAGACACTCAGACATTAAATGTTGTTTCTTATTGTCCTGATTTTTTAAAAATTTTTTTATTTATAAAATTTAAAAATTATAATTTAAATAATTTATGTTTAATTTATTTTTTTCTTTATTTTTTTTCACCCAACATGAACTTTGAGTATATCGTCCTGATTTTTGAAATGAGAACTTTTGACCTGCAGGTATTTTAAACCAACAGTTCTGCAGTTTTTTCCTCTTCAACACTTTTCTACCTTTTCTCCTTGTGCAGATACTTCTTTTTTTTTTTTGAGACAGAGTCTCACTTTGTTGCCCAGGCTAGAGTGAGTGCCGTGGCGTCAGCCCAGCTCACAGCAACCTCAAACTCCTGGGCTCAAGCAATCCTACTGCCTCAACCTCTCAAGTAGCTGGGACTACAGGCATGCACCACCATGCCCGGCTAATTTTTTGTATATATATTTTTAGTTGGTTGATTAATTTCTTTCT
>VSMD01128092.1:0-11495 GCA_008750895.1 Mirza zaza | reverse complement strand
CTGATGGTGTGTGGGGGTGTGTGTGTGAATTTAATCATTGCCTTTTAGAACTTTGTTGAAACTGTCAGTGTTTTTCCCTTTTCAAAAGATGAAATATATTTTGTTTTTTTCTCTCTCCTCCTATTTCCACAATTTTACTTGTAGGCTTTCAAAAACTGAAGATTTAATTAAAATAAATTTTTCTCCCTTAGGTAGCCTGATCAGCCAGCCATTTTTTCTAAGCATTTTTTAATATCTAAGATTATATTATAACATCCGGGGTAGTTATAATTCTTTTTATTTTTATTCCTCTAAAATGAAATAGATTTGTGAGTTTTAGGAAATATATATTATCAGAATTATTTTGTTTTATTATTTTTTGTATTTTGAACCTCTTATAATATTTAGTTATTCACAGATATATGTACTGGGAATTTTTTTCTTGTTTCCTGGTTCCTTAATAGTGATTATTAGTAAAAGCTGGTTTAATGTTTCCAGAAATTCAGAATACTATTTTATAATACTAACTAATGTGATCAGAGTCCCATGGTTAAAACTTTCTATTCAAGCAGTCAGAATTTATCATCTGATGAAATGTTTCAGGTTTGTTTTATGTCTTTGATAACATCATTTGCCTTTGACAACATTTAATAGGATAATTTTTTAATGTTCTTAGTATTTAAATGCCTTCAATGCTATATAGCAAAAGTTTACATGAATTAAACATTTCTCTTAAACTGAGCATTTTCATGTCAAGAATATTTGTAGAAGTTAGCGTTTACTATTTGGAAGGTAAATACTAAGAATTTTTCAGAAAACAAATGTGAGAAGTTGAAAAATAAATGGTGATATTAAAGGTCATTGCAAATTCCTTTACGGTATTTCTTTTTAGTTGATTGATCAAAATGTGTAACTAAATGTAGCTTAGACGAGTTAACTGCAAAAAGGAAATATGAATCAATAGTAGTTTATTTCTTCCTTTCTTAATGAAATTTAAAGGCAAATTCTGATCTACTGGTTCACTGTCTCTGGTTATACTAAACTACCAGTAATAGCTAAAACTAAGCCCGAATTACTAGGGGTTTCGTCCTAATACAGGGATAATTGCTTTTATGTTTGTCATTTTGGTTCTACATAGGTTACTTAGGTCTGGTTTAGTGATATTGAAATAACCTGTGAATGGCCAATAAACAAATATTTCTTTTCCTTAACAAATAGGGCATTAAAAGTGGGTTGTAGGATCGGAACCTGAGTTGCTTCTTTATCTTAGCCTTCTTTTTTTTTTCAGGGTACAGTTAGGCTATATATAAACCTATTTTGTACCCGGGCAAAGGGAAGTAATGAAAAAAAAAATCTCTTTTGAAACAAAGGTCTTACTAGATCAGCAATTCTTATGGTTTTGTTTTGGGGACCGTTTATACTCTTAACTATTATCAAAGACTCTAATGAGTTTTTGTTTCTATAAATTATATCTATGGGGACTTTTTATTAGAAAGTAAAACTGAGAAAATCTAAAAATGTTTATTTTATTCATTTAAAAATAAAAGTAACAAACTTATTACATGTAACAAAAATAGCATTTTTTTTTTGAGACAGAGTCTCACTGTGTTGCCTGGCTAGAGTGCCATGGCGTCAGCCTAGCTCACAGCAACCTCAAACTCCTGGGCTCAAGCAATCCTTCTGTCTCAGCCTCCCGAGTAGCTGGGACTACAGGCATGTGCCACCATGCCCAGCTAATTTTTTCTATAGATATTCTTAGTTGGCCAATTAATTTCTTTCTATTTTTAGTAGGGACAGCGTCTCTCTCTTGCTCAGGCTGATTTTGAACTCCTGACCTTGAGTGATCCGCCCGCCTCAGCCTCCCAGAGTGCTAGGTTACAGGCGTGAGCCACCTCGCCTGGCCAAAAATAGCATTTTTAATGAAAAATAATTTCTAAAACAAATTTAATTAGAAGAGTGGTATTGTTTTACATTTATTTCAAATTTCTTTAATCTCTGGTTTAATAAAAAGACAGGTGGCTTCTGTTATCTGCTTCTTTCAGTCTGTTGTAATATGTTGTTTTGCTTAAAGTCTATGAAGAAACTCCAGCCTGACACAGATAAGTAGTTGCAAAAGGAAGGAACATTTTAATATTGATTAATATTAATGTTTAAGTTCTTCCTTGATACTACACCAAAAATTAAAAAGTAGTAGTTTCTTAAAGTTTCGTTGAAATGTAGAATCTGAAACTATATGTAAGAACTTTTCATACTCTGGTACATTAAAACCCATTGGTCTGTCTTGTACTTTTTTTTTTTTTTTCAGACAGCACTGATCTGCAATTTTTTTTTTTTTTTTTTGGGACTTGAGTCTCTCTCTGTTGCCTGGGATAGAGTGCCAGTAGTGTCAGCCTAGCTCACTGCAACCTCATACTTCTGGGCTCAAGCAATGCTTCTGCCTCAGCCTCCTGAGTAGCTGGGATTACAGGTGCTTGCCACCATGCCCAGCTAATTTTTTGTTTCTATTTTAGTTGCCTGGCTAATTTTTATATTTTTAGTAGAGATGGGGTCTCACTCTTGCTTAGGCTTGGCATATTGGATGTTTTTAAGTGCCACTGACTTTTTTTTTTTTAACTTCAGGTGTATGGTAGTGAAGATTAGTGACTACACTGATGAAATAGTATAGTTTGATGCCACTGCTTTGATTTATGTTTTATCCACTATGCTTTTGCATGACCAGTGAAATATAACAGTGAAAAAGGCAAATATTAATATGAAAATAGTTTTGATCTCACATATTCCCTGAAAAAGTCTCAGGGGCTCCTAAGGGGTTGCTGATCACACTTTGAAAACTGCTCCAAACTATATCAAGAGAAGAACGCTTTGTCTATGTCATCACTATTTTAGTAAAAATCATTGATACTGTGTTTGAAGATAAAAAAAGAAAAGATTCTAGTTGTAGAATTTTTAAAAAATTGTGGTAATATATACATAATATAAAGTTTACCATTTTAATTATTTTCAAGTGTACAATTAAGTGGCATTAAAGTACATTCAGTGTTGTGTAACCACTACCAACATCCATTTCCAGAACTTTTCACATCACCCTTAATAGAAACTCAGTACCCATAAACAATAATTCCCCATTCCTTCTGCCTGTCCCTGTACCCAGGCCCCTGGTAACTCCCATTCTACTTTCTGTCTGTATAAATTTTCCTATTCTATGTACCTTCTGTAAGTGGAGTCATATGCTGTTTTTCCTTTTGTGCTTGGCTAATTCGCCTTAGCATAATGTTTTTAAGGTTCACGCATGTGTAGCATGTATCAGAATTTTACCTCTTTTTAAGCTTAATAATATTCCATTATATGTATATACTATATTTTGTTTACCTGTTCTTCTGTTGATGGAAATTTGGGTTGTTTTCAGCTTTGGATTATTGTGAATAATGCTGCTATGAACATTGGTGTATAGGTATCCATTTGGGTCCCCACTTTCAGTTATTTTGGATATCTACCTAGAAGTGGAATTGTTAGCTCATATGATAATTCTATGTTTTACTTTTTAGGAACTATCAAACTGTTTTCCACAGCAGCTGCCCTATTTTATAATACATTCCTATCAGCAATATACTAAGGTTTGTTACTCCAGATCCTTACCAACACTTGTTATTTTCCATTATTTTGATAATAGCCATCCTAATGGATATGAAGCGGTTACTCACTATAGTTTTGATTTACACTTCCTTAATATCTAATGATGTCGAGCACCTTTTCATGTGCTTATTGGCCATTTCTATATCTTATTTGAAGAAATGTCTATTCAAGTCCTTTGCCCGGTTTTGAATTTTTTTTATTTTTAATTCAGTTGTAGGAGTTATTTATATATCCTGAATATTACACCTTTATCAGATATAATTTGCAAATATTTTCTCCCATTCTGTGGGTTGTCTTTTTTGCTGTTTTGATAGTGTCCTTTGATGCACAAACATTTTTATTTTATGTTTATTTTTATTTAATTTATTTTTTTCACAAACACTTTTAATTTTGATGAAGTCCAATTTAGTTTTTCTTTTGCTTCCTGTGCCTTTTTTTTTTTTTAAAGAAAGGGTCTCACTCTGTTGCCCAGGCTCAATTGCAGTAGCATGATCATAGCTCAGTGCAGCCTTGAACTCCTGGGCGCAAGTGATCCCCCCCTTGTCTAGCTGCTTGTGCTTTTGGTGTCAACTCCAAGAAATTATTGCTGAATACAATGTCATGAAGATGTCCCCGTGTTTCTTTCTAAGAGATTTATAGATTTTTTTTTTTTTGTATTTAGAACTTTGAATCAGTTTAAGTTAATTTTTGTATATGGTGTGAAGTAGCAGTCTAATTTCATTGATTTGCATGTGGATGGACATTTTCCCCAGCCCCCTATGTTGAAAAGACTATTCTTTCCTTATTGAATGATCTTCAGACTCTTCACCTTATATTTGAGGGTTTATTTCTTTCAGTTCTATTCCATTGGTCTGTGTGTCTATCCTTATGCCAATACCATGCTGTTTTGACTTCTATAGCTTTGTATTAGGCTTTGAAATAGGAAGTGTGAGTCTTCCAGTGTTGTTCTTTTTCAGGATTATTTTGGCTGTTCAGGGTCCCTTTCGGTTTTATATGAATTTGAGGATTGGTTTTCTTATTCCTGAAAAAAGGCAGTTGGAATTTGGTAGATATTGCATTGAGTTTGTAGATCATTTTGGATAGTACTGCCATCTTAATATTAAATTAGTCTTTGAATCCATGAACATGGGATGTCTTCTCATTTATTTATGTCTTCTTTAATTTCTTTCAGCATTGTTTTATACTTTTCAGTATATAAGTCTTTCACCTTCTGGGTTAAATTTGTTCTTAGGTATTTTATTATTTTATTAATAGATGTTATTATAAATGCAGTTGCTTCCTTTCAGATTGTTTTGTTCATTGCTGGTTAATGGGAACATGACTGATTTTTGTGTGTTGGTTTTGTAACTCTACAACTTTGCAGTATTTGTTTATTAGCTATAAATAGTGGGTGTTTTTTTTTATTTGTTGGGATTTTCTATATTTAAGATCATGTTATCTGCAAATATAGTTTTACTTTTTCCTTTCCAATTTGGATACTCTTTCTATTTTTTTTTTTTTTTTTTTTTTTGAGACAGGGTCTTGCTCTATTGCCTGGTCAAGAGTATAGTGGCGTCGTCATAGCTCATTGCAACCCCAAACTCCTAGGCTCAAGCAGTCCACCTGCCTCAACATCCTGACTAGCTGGGACTACAGGTGCATGCCACAATGCCTGGCTAATTTTTTAAAAACTTTTTGTAGAGACAAATCTCGCTATGTTGCCCAGGCTGGTCTCAACTCCTAACCTCAAGTGATCCTCCCATCATGGACTCCCAAAGTGCTAGGATTATAGGCATGAGCCACTGCATCCGGCCTTTTTATTTCTTTTTCTTGCCTAATTTCTCTGGTTAGAACTTCTAGGCCAGCCCCATTTTTGCATCATTTTGCTCAGTATTCAAAGTCCTATTGGATTCTGAAGAGGATTTTAAGGAAAACAGAAAAACTAAGTCCTATTAGAAAAGATCCAATTTGCTTTGTTCAGATAAAGTGCCTATCACTTAGTCTAGAGGATGGCAGGATACTTGATTTACTGAGATGTATATATGGGGGAGGAGATAATCTACCCGATGAGATTGGAGTACTGTTACCAAAGAAAGGAAGATGGATGCTCAATATCCAAAAACCCTAAAACAAAACAAAATAAAAACTACGATTGGCTCCAAAGCGCTATTTGATCACAGTCAGCTGTGGGAAATGTAGGACTAGAACCCAGGACTCCTAATTCATAGGGTAGTATTTTTGTGTAATATTCTGGCAGCTCTTTGTTACATTTTAACCACAAATTTCTTTTTTCAGAATGCCCAGTTCAATAAGCTTGAATTTTTAGTCTTCCTAATTGCTATAATTTAGTAAGGCTGCTTTAAAGTAGCATTTTTCATTACATAGAAAACTATATTGGATAATGTTTAATTATCTTAAACTAAAGGTCCCTAAGTTCATCTAAAAGTGTACGTTGAATATCACATAATACTTATTGTAAGGTCAAACAAATACAGTTCTGACCACTAACATCAGCTTTATAGATTGCCAGTTTATGATGTTTTTGGTGTATAGTGGCAGGGTGAGGGGAACCAAAGCTGATGATACCCCAACTGATGATACCCTGATGATACTCCAACTGGCCTGGGAAAAGGAGCCTATGACCAATTTAGAAAGAATGATCAGAGAGGTAGAAAACTATTAAATATATAGAGTGTAGAGTCTCAGATGCTGAGTATTTCAAAAAGAAGAGAATGATCAGCAGTATCCAATGTTGCAGATATGAACTAAAAAGTGCCTACTGAATTTAGCAACAGAGTCATTGACCTTGGCAAGAATGGTTTCAGTGGAGTTGTGGGGTTGGGAGGCAGGATTGCAATGGATTCAGGAGGGAATTCAGGTGCAATGTAGCATTGTTCAGCTTTCTCAAAAAACTTGGGTATGGGCCCGGCGCGGTGGCTCACGCCTGTAATCCTAGCACTCTGGGAGGCCGAGGTGGGAGGATTGCTCAAGGTCAGGAGTTCGAAACCAGCCTGAGCAAGAGAGAGACCGCCATCTCTACTATAAATAGAAAGAAATTAATTGGCCAACTAATATATATATATAGAAAAAAATTAGCCGGGCATGGTGGCGCATGCCTGTAGTCCCAGCTACTCTGGAGGCTGAGGCAGCAGGATTGCTTGAGCCCAGGAGTTTGAGGTTGCTGTGAGCAAGGCTGATGCCACGGCAATCACTCTAGCCTGGGCAACAAAGCAAGACTCTGTCTCAAACAACAACAACAACAAAAACTTGGGTATGAAGGAGAAAAGAGAACAGGTTATGGGGTATGGGTTGTTAACCTGGGATTTATGGACACCTCCTCCCTAATACTGTATTTAAAGTTTGTATGTAATTTTTTTTTTTTTTTTAAGAGAGAAGCCTTAAAGCTTTCATCAGTTATAAATTTTAGAATTTATAACTCCAAAGAACCACTTTTGTCAAGGGGTCTATATTTGAATGATTTGGGCATATTTATAAGCTGGTGGGAAAGGAGCCTATGTAAAGCAGTAGAGGCTAAAGATCCTAGAGAGTAGGTCCTACAGAGTAGGGATCTTAGACAGTATAGTCCTCCAGGGTCTTGGAGCACTATGGTCCCACTGGTGGTAAAATGAGATGAAATCCAGAGCATTGGTAGAGGGACTAATGGGTGTAGTTGCACATAAATCTGTAGAAAACTGAAATAGTTCTTTGTTCACACTCTTTCTCTGTTATGTAGGAGGTGAACTGGGTCTACCAAAAGTGGGTGAAGAGAGGTAGAATATGATGTTTAAGGAAGGTAAAGAAGGTTTGAAATAGCCACAGTGAAGAGTGGGAGAGAGGGAAATTTAGGATTGTATTGAGGGGTCCACTTATGTTTGGAGACCATTACTAGTGAAACCAAATTGAAGATGATGTAACTTTCCCCTCCTCTGTTAGCCTAGGGAGAGAGCAGGTACAGCATGAAAATGGATTGAGCTGTGGGATGTTGCCAGGCAGGATGTTGCCAGTAGGGAGGATAAGACAGCAAAAGCAATCAAGGACATTGGTTGAGATAGGGAGGGAGTGAAGACCTGCATGGAATAGAAAGTAAGTAATGAGTTTGAGGAGTTGGAGGTCTCATTGAGATGAAAGAATAGCAGGGGTATTGGGATAAGTGGGAAAGATACAGAGATAGAAGGCAAAGAGTACAGTTGGTTACAAATGAGGTTATCATTTTAGTATAGTTTTATATCAGAATTACCAGTTGCTTTTAAAAATACCCGCAGTTTTTGCCTAGGTTTCATTCTGGATCAACTAATCAGAATCAATAAGGAATTGGGCTGAGGCAAAAAAAGTTTAAAAGTTCCACACATGATTAAAAATATTTTAAAAATTTATTGACAGTAAAATTTACTCTCTTCGATGTACAGTTCTGAGTTTTGACAAATGTACAGTGGTGCCCTTCATCAGGATAGGGTAGATAGGAACAGGTAAGCAAGTACAGTTGCCCTCACTATCTGTAGGTTCTGTATTCTTGGATTAAAACAACTGTGGATAGAAATATTTGGAGGAAAAACAATTTAAAAACACAACAATAAAAAAATACTACAAGTAAAAATGCAGTATAACTACTATTTACACAACATTTACATTGTATTAGGTATTAATAGTAATCTAGAGATGATTTAAAGAATGTGGGAGGATGTGTAAGGGTTATATGCAGTTACTGTGCCATTTTATATAAGGGACTTGAACATCCCCAGATTTTGGTGTCCATGGGAGCCCTAGGTCCAATCCCCTGAAGATACCAAGGGATGATATAGTATGTGTTTATTTTTGAACACAATCTAATTTGCTTGTTGCACTAAAGCTGTAGCTGTAAAATTCAGAAGAGGGAAGGTTATTACAATGAATTGACATTTTCTCCATCACTTCCTTAAGTCTAGATCTGGGGTGGACACATTTTTTCTGTAAAGAGCCAGACAGTCAATAGTTTGGGCTTTGTAGGTTATGAATGGTCTCTGTTGCATATTCTTTGTGTGTGTGTGTGTGTGTGTGTGTGTTTATAACCATTTAAAAATGTAAAACCCATATCCAGGAGGGCCTCTTGAGCTCAGGAGTTTGAGACTAGCCTGGGCAACATAGTGAAGGCTTCATCTAAAAAAAAAGTGAAAACCATTCTTTGCACCATACAAAAACAGGCAGAGGGCCATAGTTTGCCAACCCATGCAGATAATAAATACAACAATGAATCAAGCTCTGATTTGTTGATTTCTAAAGTATAAATAGTGCAAGCCCAGTGGTTCATACCTGTAATCCGAGCACTTTTGGAGGCCAAGGGAGGAGGATTGCTTGAGGCTAGAAGTTTGAGACCAGCCTGGGCAACAGTGCAAGACTGGTCTCTTAAAAAAAAAAAAAAAAATTAGCCCCGGGGCATGGTGGTGCCTGCCTGTAGTCCTAGCTATTAGGGAGGCTGAGGCCAGAGGATGCCGGGAGCCCAGGAGTTCTAGGCTGCAGTGAGCTATCATCACACCACTGCACTCCACCCTGGGCAACAGAGTGAGACCCTGTTTCAAAAAACAAAACAAAAGAGAAGTGTGAATACTCCCACTGTAGCTGATTTCAACCTACCTAGGTGACATACTGAATGTACAGTTGAAAGAGATGCTCCTTTCCCCTATGTAAATACAATAGATGTAAATAACCTTAAAGGCATAGTTATGAAAAATATTAATGAAGTGATGGGTTTTGAGTATTTATTTTAAATATAATTGTGAACTTCATGTTTTAGTTTTTAATAATGACTGTGTATAACTGGCTTTAAAAGTTCCTGAAAATGTAACAGTCATCTCTCGCTAACCTGTATGAGTTGAGTTCAACATACCATTGAACCTATAGCTCAGAGAGGTGAGATAATATACTAAATCTAGGTTAAGTGTCAGAACTAGAGTAAACTCTAGGTTCCTTTTAATTTAATTTTTATTTTTATTAAAGCAATTCAAGTTTATAGTTTAAAAAGTCAAAAGGAACTACAAGGTTTATGATAAAAAAAAAAATAGCTGTTCTCTGCCCTAACCCTCTCCACCCCCAACTTCTGATCCACAGAGGCAACACTTAACTCTTTTAGTTTTTTCTTCTGGTTTTTACCTCCTTATTTTTCATAATATGCTTATACTGCTATTTATAATTTTTCACTTTTTATATTATTTATTCCTTCTAAGAGAGATGGTGATTTAGTTCTGTCATGCCATATACGTTCTTTCCTTCTACCCATTTTCTAATATATTTATATCACAATTATAATTGGTTCTTTTTTTGAGACAGAGTCTCGCTTTGTTGCCCAGGCTAGAGTGAGTGCCATGGCGTCAGCCTAGCTCACAGCAACCTCAAACTCCTGGGCTCAAGCAATCCTGCTGCCTCAGCCTCCCGAGTAGTTGGGACTACAGGCATGCGCCACCATGCCCGGCTAATTTTTTCTATATATATTAGTTGGCCAATTAATTTCTTTCTGTTTATAGTCGAGATGGGGGTCTTGCTCTTGTTCAGGCTGGTTTCGAACTCCTGACCTTGAGCAATCCACCCACCTCGGCCTCCCAGAGTGCTAGGATTACAGGCGTGAGCCACCGCGCCTGGCCACTTTTACCTTTATTATAGTATTTACCTCATTCTGCTAAGAATTATGGTTAGGGGTTTCTATGTATTGTTCTCTCTAGATTTGTTCTTTTTTTTTTTTTAAGCCTTTTAATTTTTATTCCTCAAAAAAGGTTCATTTTCTTATTTAGCTTTCTGGCTCTGTGCTTGTGCCTTCAACACCTTCACGACGATTTTCTGCTCCTCGATAAGGAAAGCACGCTTGATCCTGTCACGAACACATTTAGCACACATGGAACCACCATAGGCCCTACTGACATGTTTTTTTGTTTTAGACAACCTCATAAGAACTTTAGGTCTCACAGCACGAACCCCTCGAAGTCTACCTGGGCACACACCACATGCAGATTTTGGTGCTTTCCCAACCTTCTTGGTATAAAGGTAAACAATTCTATTACCAGGGGTTCGGGACAGCCTAGTTTTGTTAGAGGCTGTGTTGTAGGAAAGCCTACGGCAATATGTCAAACGTTGGACCATTTTGAGTACGACTTCAGAGGAGCAGCCAGGATCTAGGCGTTTCTGAAGCTAAAAGAAGGGAACCTGATCACCACCAGCCTCCCTCTTGCTCCTCTTACCCCTAACGCTAGCTCAAACGACTGTTCTAACAGCTCTCGGTTCCTGCAACACCTCGGATGGCGACCGATTGTAAAGAGACTAAAGATGAGGCTAGATTTGTTCTTTTGAGTACTGGGAATACCTTGTCTTTGTTCCTTTCATAGCTATGGCACAGTGCTTCAGATAGCACAAGTTTAAACTGTTAATCCTTAGAAAATGTAATAACACACATGAAGGTTTCTCTTCTTCTTCTTTTCTTTTCCTTTTTTTTTCTTTCACTTTTTAGAATAAAGATTTATTGCCTTTAAAAAATAAACTGTTAATCCTTAGGTTAAGTAAGTAGAAGAATTTTAAATTTTGCAAAGTTACAGTTCCAACTGTAGCTGCTTTTTTTTTTTTTTTTTTTTTTTTGAGACAAAGTCTCACTTTATTGCCCAGGCTAGAGTGAGTGCTGTGGCGTCAGCCTAGCTCACAGCAACCTCAAATTCCTGGGCTCAAGCAATCCTGCTGCCTCAGCCTCCCAAGTAGCTGGGACTACAGGCATGTGCCACCACGCCCGGCTAATTTTTTCTATATATATTTTAGTTGGCCAATTAATTTCTTTCTGTTTATAGTGGAGATGGGGTCTCGCTCTTGCTCAGGCTGGTCTCGAACTCCTGAGCTCAAATGATCCGCCCACCTCGGCCTCCCAAAGAGCTAGGCTTACAGGCTTGAGCTACCGC